>JBBYHM010353683.1:0-87854 GCA_038381775.1 Adansonia rubrostipa | reverse complement strand
TTCTTTGAATATTATTATTATTATTATTATTATTATTTCAAGTAATGATAATTAGAGTCTGATAATAATATAATAAAGTAATAACATAAATTAAAAAATATTAAAGCCATAATAGATAATACCATATCAAAAATAAAAAAATTACATATTAAACTAGCAATTAGACCTGCCCATGAGCCAAATGACCTATCCATAGGCCAGACAGCCTACCTAATACAATAGGCCCAACATGATCAAGCCGAGGTCTTAGATTTTAAGTTTCAAGTATACTTGACCTGAAATAGTATTTTTTTAAATAAAATAATATATCTTACTTAAATTTAATTATAAAATATGTAAATATCAATATAAAAATAACTTTTTAATATTATGAATAATGATTTGTACTTAAATAGGTCAGCTAAGACAAATTTGACCCTAAGCTTAGAATTCAAAAATTTTTCGGGCCATGGATAAACCCATAGAACTAAACTAAGATTTTTTTGGGTCAGACAGGGCTAAATTCGTGCCTAGGCTTAGAATTCAAAATTACATAAAAGTGATTAGATTTAACATCAAATAAAAAAATGATGTAAAATATACTCAAACCCAAACCCGACCTGAATCCAAACCCGAACCAGAATTGACAGGAACCTGAATTGACCCAAACCCGAAAGAATCCAAACTCAAATAAATCTGAATCCAAATCAACTCGAACTCAAAAAAATCTAAACTCGAAATGATCTATCCTGAATCCACCTGAACCTGCCCAATTGCCACATCTAATCATATCTTTCCTAGCCTGAACTATCAAAGTTGACCTTAGACCTTTATAGTTCCAAGCCAGTGCTATCGTTACTGCTAGGTGGCTTTTTCTGGCCAGCCATCAAAGTCTCCCAATTGCCTGGCCTTTTTTATCTCTCTATACTTTCCCATCCAATGTCCTCTCCTATAATAATTAGGATTTCCACTAATGCCCTTTCTTTTCTATCACCCCATTTAACTTTACTTCCCTTTCTACACATGTTTTCCCTTTCCCCTTTATTCTTAAGTTTTCCCATATTTTCTCTAGTGCTCCTATTACTCCCTTTACTCCAAATTTCTCCCTTACCTATCTGTTCATTGCTTCCCCAATCTTTAAACTTTCCTTAAAATTTAACTTTCTTTTTTAACTTTTATTTATTAATTCAAAATCACTCAAATTCACATTTTCATGTCCTTTTAGCTTCAACCTTCTAAAAATAATATTTAAACAAGCTTTTTATTTTCCTCTATCTTCTCTCCCTTATCCTTACTCTCCTCATTTTCGTTCTCTTCTTTATAAGGTATCTCCATAATGTAAAAACACTTTCGACCTGCCTGCAAACCATAAGAAATTCTATTACAAACTCTCTCATTTTTAGATCTTTACTAGATTATGGACCATGTCCATGAATTGGTAACACATGGAATTTCCATTGTTGACAAAGTATCTTGCTTACCAGGTGTATCTTCTAATTTAGCAGGGGTTTTCATTTTAAACTCATAATCCTATTGTACTGAGTTACTTGGTTTTTGTAGTTCCATGCTTGATACTCCTTTAAAGTTTCATTATCCTTCATTTTAATTCCTGTTAATGATTCCCCTACTTTTTACATGTTATATCTTCCTTCTTTATCATTTATAAATGAATTCTAAGCTATTTGATACCTTATTCGTCCCTGCACTTGCTCTTTCTCCACCTCATCTCTTTTTTTTTCTTTCATAACCATCTTCTCGGCCTTTTTTACCAAAACAATTGCCTTTTTGGTTCCTTGCATAACTGTTTTTTCCACCCTTTTCACCCAAACAAACCCCTATCTGACTCTTTCTACCTATTCCCCAGACTGTTTCACCTCCTCTTTCTCCCTCTCCACCATGTTTCTTTTTTTTTCCATTTTTTTATTCTCACTCTCTTCCATCTTCCCCTTTCCATTAAAGACAACCTTCAAATGTACCTCATATCTCTATTTCTCTAGCTTTCTCATTAATCTAGCAATTTTTTTATCACACTATTTCTCACTATGCCCTAGCTGCCCACATCCAAACTAAAAGTCAGACAGTTTTTCATACTTGATCTCCACCCAAACTCTGCCTCTTTCATTTTTGGCTCCCAAAACCCTTCCATTGATGGTTTACTTACTTCAATCTTCATCCTAATTCTCAAAAAGTCCTTACTTATTCCTCTTTTTACCATAGGATGTTCAACATGTGCAATTTTCCCTATATTTCCACCAATAATCTCAATATACCTTTTAAAATCAAAAACATTTTAAAAATTTGCTTTTTGAATGAAATTTAGTTGCTTAAGTAAAAAAGGTTTTTTAAAAAAACAAAATATATTTTTAATTAAAAAAGCATAGAAAGAGGATGATGTTTTCGGCACCAATTAAGGTTATTAGTATAAGAAACTAGTTCTTAACACGATAAGATTTTGAGTTTTCAAACAAAAAAGACATTTTTTTAAGGTTGAGTGAATGAAAATTAAAAAAAAAAAACAAAATTTTAAATATCTTGAGTCAGTTTGCATGTGACTAAATCATGTCTTTTTTAATTTTTTTTATTTGTCATTTTATATTTTTTTCATTCTTTTATATTTTTATATATTTTAGTATTTTCTAATTAATGTGATTTTTTCCTAGTTCTTTACTTTTAATTATTTTTAATAAAATTTCCTTTTACTTTAGTTGATTTTTCATTTTTTGTAGTTTTTACTTATTGTAAAATTTATTTTATTAATTGTTTTTTATTTATTATATATGTTAATGCTTAGTATGGATTTTTATTATTTAATGTAATTTTTTTATTTATTGTATTACTAATGTTTAGCATTATGTTATCATTTTATTGATTGTTAATTGACGCTTAGCATGTATTTTAATTTAACAAAATTATTTTATTAATTATTCATTCATTTATTGTGTTTTGTAATAACGATCATTAAAATTAATTATGTTTTATTTTATTTAATTTATTCATATAATTTTTTTGCATAGTTTAAAAAAAGAAATTAAGTTAAAATTAAAAATATGTGAAGACTATCTAATGAAGAAGCTTTTATGGTTTTGCAAATGATTGATCTTCTAAGAAATTTTTAGGTGAGAATAATCAATATAAATTTTGCTAGCATGATTGAAAGTTTAAGGGATAATTTCAATACCAATAGCCAAATTTTGTTTTTAATTTAAACAATAGTGTCACGACAATAAAGTAATAAAATAATTTGGTTTGGAATTTATAATCATCCTTTTATCATAACATCTTTAGAAATTCAAAGAGTCAGCTTCTACATGTGAATGAATGGTTTCTATTGAAGACTCTTAAGGTTTTCTCATAAAATATTAAATTAGATGATGGAGTCTTTTAAAAGGAACAAATAATACCCTTAAATAATCTTGAAGTGAGGGGATTTCTTTTTAAGATTTCTCCAGCATAATGGAAAAACCTTAACAAATGCTCTAATATTTAAAATATCAAAATTAAAAACCAATTGAGGCTAACATATAACTAATTAGGTACTGTCTATAGGGATTGGAATTGTTAGGGTGTTCATCTTGCTCTACACGTAATAGCCCTCTCGAGCTTAGTTCAATTAAGAAAGCTGGGACTTATCCTTTTTAAGTGTTTTTCAAGCTTAGGATTACATTAAATAGGATAATTTCATTAGGATGACTAATCACACATAAATAAAAAAGGATTAGTGACGACTACTAATAATTTATGTATAACACACTGTCGCAACTTGCCAACCTGAATTCGACATGCTAGACTTGAAACAGGTAAATTACTATTTTAATTTTCTCGTATTGGAATGAGATTTAATTGTCGGATCAAATTGCTCATTTGACTTAACTCTAAATGACCATTATAAAATGACCAAAAGACTTGAAGTCCCCACTAATTTGTTTTGGCTAGGTGAAATTGGTCACCTACTAGAGTTTATCCTTTGAGGGTTACAAAACTCCCATAAACAAACTCCGAAGTCTACGTACTTAGGAGAGATTTGTATGAAAACGGCTCGAGAGTCAATTACATGCAAAGTAAGACATGTCCCCTCAATGATGCCTGTAAAATGGTACCTATTAATCACATGTTATCCTAAATTTCAATTAAAATTAATTTTAATTTTTTTATACTTAATTATAATTC
Source organism: Adansonia rubrostipa (assembly GCA_038381775.1). Classification (NCBI taxonomy): domain Eukaryota; kingdom Viridiplantae; phylum Streptophyta; class Magnoliopsida; order Malvales; family Malvaceae; genus Adansonia; species Adansonia rubrostipa. Next base: position 83,708 of record JBBYHM010353683.1, on the reverse strand, counting down.
TTGTATTTTGCAATATTTAAAATTAATATTGTTTTTCAATTAAAGGTAAATTAGGTTTTAATTAATTTTAAAAATCAAAATATTTTTCACACCCTTCTAGAGAACTTAAAGAACACAGAAGTTTTATTTTTTGAGACATTGAAAATTTTGGTTTCCTAGTTAAAAAGGGTATTCTTTTGTTTAAAAATAATCAATAAGGTTCCATATACTAGAAGCAACCTATGATCCATTTTAACTCGTAGATATTACCTTGACCTTTATTTAAAACCTGTGTTATAGTTGATAATATCATACTTGATTTTTAGCATATTAGACGCTAAGAGATATGCATTGACACGAAAATTCTATCATGACCCTAAAATGATAAAAATCTCTAAAATGACCCTATATTATGCCAACTATCCTATATGGTCTTAAAATGCATGAAAAATGCTAAATGATCCTTAGATTATGAAAATAACCTATATGGCCTTAAAATGCAAGGAAATTGCTAATGGTCCTTAATGTGCATGAATACCCTAAAGGGCTTTAAAATGCATGGAAATGTTAGAACTGGTGCTAAAATGCATAATATTAAATAATAGTCCCTAAGTCATGAAGAATAACTAAAATGGCCTAAAATGTATGAAATTGCATAATAATCCCTAAAACATAAAAAATGACTAAAATGGTTTTAAAATGAATGAAATTGTATAAAAGTCCCTAAAACATGGAAAATGACTAGAAGGTTCTAAAATGCGTGAAATTACATAATAATCCTTATGACATGGAAAATGACTAAAATAGTCTTAAAATGCATGAAATGACATAATAGATATTAAAACATGGCAAATCACTAGAATGACCCTAATGAAATTGCATAAATATTTCTAAACCATACCAAATTACTCCTAAAATACATGAAATTGCATAAATGGCCCTAAATCATGGTAATTTGCTAAAATAACATTAAAGTACATGAAATAACATAATAGTCCCCTAATTCATGGAAAATGACATTAAAATGCATATGATGAGAAAAAAAGTTTATAAATCATGGAAAAATAACTACAAAATCTCTACAATGCATGAATGACATAATAATTTCTAAATTATAAAAAATGATTTAAATATATCTAAATGCATGAAATGACATGGTAATCTTCAATATGCATGGAAACATTGTGAAATAATTATAAAATGATCACTTATAGTTTCTAACATCACCATTGCACCTATAAACATTTTTTTCTTAGCAAACATACAAAAAATGAATCATATATGAATTTTATGCATAAAATATCCTATCAACATGAATATACATGGATTTAACATTATGCATGTTGGTATTGTTATAATCATAATATTCTTATGGAAAATACATGGACATATGATCATTATAATAATCACAACCATAAACTTTGTTGATAATAATGTCCAGTATTTTGGATAATGAGAACATTTTTTAAACGATTCTAATTAGGTTGGTGATCATATTAGATTTGATTCTTTCAAAAAGATTATTCACCTTCATTGATGTAAGTATTCTAGACATTTAGCCATGGACCTTTTTGCACGCAAATGTTCCTTCTTGCATTCCTTGAAGGTTAAATAAACAAGTTATTCTCTTAAAAGATTTAGATGCTGATAGTTCGACATGTGTTAAAACAATAATGGTATTTTAAGATCTACCAAATTCATCTGGATAACCTTTTACCACAACTTCCATGACACTTTTCCAAATCCATGACTTAAGAAGGATAAGAGTAAAAATGAGCCAAAAACACCTTTTCTTCTAGGATAAAACCTTTTTAATCCAATGCCTGATAAATAAGATATGAGATTTAAGGTTTTCGCATGCCAATTTGATTTCTTTCTTAAATGCTCAACCAAAACCAAGATTCATTGGTGTTTATTAAGCTGATAATGTTGACGAGCATACAGTAAGCCAAAATGTTGAAATCAAAACACTAAAAAAAAAAATGTAAAAATTGAATGCAACATCATATTGTTGAAGTGCTCAAAATCCTTTTACTAACAAAATGCTTCTCAATTCAAATGCCTTTATTTGAAATGAAAAATGACCATCTTTTTCTTTTTTGATCTTTTAGCAAAATCTAGAAAATTATTCTTTTTGCAATCCCCTTTGAGCCTAATGATTATTCTTTTCTTTAAACTCTATTCAAAAATCATTTTTCGCATTAGAGGGCAACATAAAGCAAGGCTTCAAGATCAAAATAAGCAAATTTCATTCTAAAGTTACAAAAAGACAAGTTTATTATCATAAGGCAAATTTTGCAGATTGTTTAAAGTTCAAATCTTAAGTTCCTTGAAAATGAAAACTAGTCAAAGTTTAAATTTTAAATTCCTTTAAAAGGAAGAATGAAGAAAGCAAGATAAAGAAGGAAATGAAGATAAACAAAAAAAAATGCAAAAGTAAAAAAAGATGAAGAAACAAAATGTATGTTTATCTTGAAAGACTTGTCAGATCAAATTTTTTTTGAAGGGAAATGATGATTTAATTACCCTTAAAACTTGATTTGGGCCTATCTATCCTTTCTTTCTAAGCCATAAACCATAGCCGATGTTATGTACCTACAAAATCCATTTTGATCAAACATGGCTCTTTAATTTGCCAAGCCATTCCTAAAAAACTCCTTAAAAATTCATCTTTCTAGACGATTTTTGAGTTTTTAAGAATATGATGGGGCAATCAATTTCAAAAAAAAAAGAAAAGAAGAAAGGAAAAAAAAAAGGAAAAGAAGAAAAAAAGGGAAAAACAAAAAGGTTTTAGGGTGAAAATTGAAAGGGGTAGACTAGAACAAACTTAAAGGCTTTCGAATTACTTCTAAACCGACAAAGGTAGCCACCAATGGGAAAAAAAGTCTTCCATGCTAATTTTGAAATCACCCCAAGCCCCTGAAAATTTCACAATATTAGTAAAAGGTTGAGTTGAATGCCTAAATATTTTCTTTCAACATAACCTTTCAGAACCTTTGTGTCCTATCTTACAAAATGATACATACCCAAAGGCCTTCTAAATTAACCCCTTGAGACTTGATGTTTACTAGTATTAGTTTCACAGCTGTTGAGCTATTGTATTCGAAGATCAAAAGAATGTTATAGCTTGATTGTTTACCTTTTAAAGAACTCCCATAAAAAAAGACATCCATCTGAATCTAGTATTGATAAAACTCAATCTTATTGTACCAATTTCTTCTAAGCAAATTTTAGCAGTGCCACCCATTTGTGCCATTAAATATATTTCCTCATTTCATTCAAAAATGTCCCAAATGGTGATCATCAATCACAAGAAAGCCTTATCATCAAAAAACGAAGATGGCATATCTATTATCCTTGATATTGGAAAATTATGGTTGAAATTATTCTATAATTTCCATATTTTTTGATCAAGTGGATTTTTTTCTCAAGTTAAAACAAAAAGGTGATCTTACTCCTTAAATTATAAAATTTTGATGAACTTTGATACTTCTCATGATTTCAATGGGAGTATGTAAATATCCTTCATGCAACAAAATGTTAACTTTTATTCAACTGCATAAAATTGGTTCCCTAAATTGATAAATGTTAATTTGATATCTAGTGACTTTTCAAGAAAAATTGAATAATCCTTAGATTCCTGAAATGAAAATTAGAAGAAGGATTTTGAGGGGCAAACATCAGATTGCCTTTTAACCTTCAATAGCAAACCATCAAGAAGAAAAAAAATTAGTAATAATAAGGCTCAGATTGATAAGGCCTTGCCAACATATCAAAAAGAAGAAAATTTAGTAAGAATAGGGCTCAAATTGATGAGGCCTATCCAACATATGAGAAAATCAGCAAGAAAAAAAGTGACAACAATAAAACTCAAATTGACGAGGCCTTGCCAACATACAAGAAGATTACTTTTGTGATATTCGAATTAAGTGTTATTTTGATTCAATCATGGGAAATGTAAGTGAAGCAGGATTTGAGTCAACTTCGTTTAATTATGTAAAAAGATCAACAAAGTTTTTCTTTGTCAGTTTCAGTAGGCTAGGTGCGAAACTGGTGGAATTAAGGTGTTCTTTTCATCGATCATGTGAAATATAGGTAAAGTAGGATTTGAGTCAACTTCATTCGATTAAATAAAAAGATCATCAAAGTTTTTCTTTATCAATTTCACTAGGTTAGGTTGAAAACTGGTGGAACCAAATGTCCTCCTTATCTGATAAGAAATATATGTGAAATAGAATTTAATTCAACTTCGTCTGATTAAGTAAAAGATTAGTAGAGTTTTTATTTACCATCTTCATTTGGTTAAAATCGGCTGAGTAAGATGTCCTTTTCATTTGATCATGTGAAATGTAGGTGAAGTAGGATTTAAGTTAATTTCATCCGATTAAGTAAAAAAAATTAACAAAGTTTTTATTTGTCAGCTTCACGTAATAGAAACTAGTGGAGTAAGATGGCCTCTTCATTCAATCATGTGGAATATAGGTGAAGTAGGCTTTAAGTCAGCTTCATCTAATTAACGAGACGATTGATGGAGTTCATCTAGGTTTTTTTCATTTGGTAGAAAACCAATAAAATTAGTAAATATAAAATGAAAAGGGTAAGAGTGAATGATGACCTTGGCAAAGCCAAAATTAGCGCCAAAATTTGAAGAAACCCAAAAGTAGATGATAGCCTTTGCTTAGTCAAAATTGGCACCAAAATTTAAAAAGCCTAAGAGTAACTGATGGTTTCGTCCTTGTGGCTCTACCCTTGTTAAAATTGGCACTAAAATTTGAAAAAGCATAAGAGTAGCTGATGGTTCCACCCCTATCAAAATTGGCACCAAAATTTGAAAAAGCCCAAGAGTAGATGATGGCCTCCGTTTAGTCAAAATTGGCACCAAAATTTAAAAGGACCAAAAATAGCAAATAGTTTCACCTTTGTTAAATTAGCACTAAAATTTGAAGAAGCCCAAAAGAAGCTAATGGTTTCGCCTCTATCAAAATTAGCACTAAAATTTGAAAGCCCAAGAGTAAATGATGGTCTTATCCTAGTCGAAATTGGCACTAAAATCAGAAAGCCTGCAATTAGCTAATGGCCACCAATCAAAATTGGCATTAAAATATGAAAGCTAATGTAGTTGGTTAGGTAGAAAAACCAATGAAGCTAGCCTTGGAAAAAGCCTTTTTTGTTGACAGGCTTATCATGGCTCGAACAAAATCATGTCTATTTAGTCTTTGCCCCATTCTTAATTTTCAACAATGGCCAAAGAGGGGCAGCTGTAAAAATCTAATTTTGTCTGAGCCCTTTCCTTAGTAGTCCTAAAATATCCAAGATCAAATATTGGGCAATCATTGGACTGGCTATTTTCAAGACCTTTTTGATCATATTTAAATGATCGTCATGCAAGTGATAGAAAAATCACCATAAAAAAGATAAACATTAAGGTAAAAAAATTATTATTTAAATTTATTCTTTCAAAATTTTGAAATTCCTTTTTGTATACGATGCTACGATCAGATTTCTTATTTTTAAGGATTTTTAAGATTTTTTCATGAAATTTTAAAAGTTGATCATCATATATTTTTACTTATACCTATGTAGTATTTATGGCAATACACATCCCCAAAAATTAAAAAAAAAATATTCAATAAAAATCCATATAGGTATTTTATACCACAAAGGTTCAAGTTGTCAGATGTATTTATTAAATTTAATTTTTTATAATACTGTAAGTGTTATGCTGATGAAATTGTTCTGGTAAAATTTGTTTTGGATTTTAGGTTTTTATCTTTATTATTTTTATAAATTAACATTTTAAGTAATATGCTGAATTGAATTCATTTTTATAAATTTAAGTGTATTTCTAGAATTTTTTTGATTCCAAAATACAAACTTTTTCTTATTTGTACAATTTTTAAGAGTTCAAAATTTAAATATTTTTACATATTTCAATAAAATAGCTTGGATGTAGCTTTTTGAAATTCTAATTCATTTTATTAAATATCAATTTTCTTCCTTAAGAAATTTTCTCATAAAATTTTATGAGTTTAAAATTTTTAATTGCCTTTTTCCTTACACATAAAATTTCTCTAAGTTGCTTTTGAAAATTTTATATGGAAGCTTTATTATTTTTATTTTTATTTTTTTTAAAGGACCAAAATTTATTTGTTTCCATTTCATTTGCTTTAAAACCTAGTAATTTTCCTAATGGGCCCAATAAGCTCATTAACTTTTCAATAAGCCTAGTAAGCCTATTTTTGTTTTCTAACAAGCGCCAACAAGACTATTTTGAGTAAATTTTTAATTAAATTTATTATGTGAAAGATTATTTCTTGAACACGTAATTTTTAATTTGTTACAATTTAATCCATATAATTTGTTTTTATCTAAATTAGATTTTTTTTCCTAAATCATTATAAAGCTTAATATTAGGCTTGAGTAACAGAAAATGAAAAAATCTTTAATTAAGCTTTATCAAAAAAATAAAAAATCTAAAAGTAATAAAAATAAAAAAAATAAAAAGAATAAACAACATGACATTCAGCCAATAAGGGATTTTAGGCCCATTGCTCGATCCTTCCCCCTTATAAAGAGAGGAATGATGCTTTTGCAAAAAGAAGGAAGGCTTCTATAAAGAAAAAACACCAAAAAAAAAAAAGAAATTTCAAGCTTTTAAGTTTGATTAATTTGGGAAACTCTTGATTTTTTTTTTCATTTCAAGCATGTTTCATCCTTTTAGTGAGATTGGTGATTACTTGTGCTCCTGGATTTTGATCCATGTTGAAAGGCCAAGTATGAATGCCATGATCAAAGTTTTTTGATGTAATTGTTAAATTTGATTTTTGTTAGCAATAATGTGATTTTCATCAAGAAAATGCATGTTTGTTATAGAAATGATGTATGATTATTTATACATATAATTTTATGCTATTTTCCTTGTTATTTTCATGTTGATTTTTAATGAAGTATATTACTATGTTCTTTATTTTTCATGATTGTTTGCATATCTAAGCTTGGTGATGCAAATTTATATTGATATTCATGATGTTATGTTGAGAAAAATATTGTTTTTGTCGTTACTGGTATTAGTTGAAAATGATCATGCCCTTGGATAATTTTTTATGCTTGAGTTTTGTGAGATTTGGATTATTCTGTTATGTTTAAAACTTGTAGAGGCTTAAAAATAATTTTATAAAAAATTTTAATGTCTTGGAAAGGTATTTCCCAAGTTGACCGAACCATGTAAAGGTTTATTTGTGAAGTTTTTGATATTTTTAGGCTATTATGAAAAGTCTAGGGACTAAATTGCAAAAATTATTCAAGGTCATATAAGCTTAACCGATAGCTTTATGTACCTTTGGGGGTATGTTTCATGCATTTTTAACATGTTGAACTACATATCATGCATTATTAGCCTTTTAAGGACCTTTTTGTAATTCTAAAAAGTTTATGGACTTGTTTGCAAAAGTGAAAAAATTGTTTCGAGGCCAAAGGTACTTGGCCGGTAAGTTTTCCATGTTGATTTAAATGTGTTTGACGTTTGATTTTATAATATATTTCATGTAGGGACTATTTTGCAAAATTATCAAGTTTGGAGACCTTTTAGTAAACCTTGCATTTTAAGGTTAAATAGGTCATTTGTCATACTTAATTACCCATTTAGGGCATTTTGGTGATTTTAAAATATTTTCTAGCATTTTTAGCCATTTAAAGCTAATATGCAATTTTGAGGAAAACCGGGATTTATGAGCAATTTTTGCATTTTAAGCCATCTTTAGTATCTAAGTTACCCATTTAGGGTAAATTTGTCATCTCATATCATTTTTGAGTCTTTAAGGTTAATAGGATACTTTCATGTTAAGGGTACACCTTACAAGCATTTTAGTAATTTACCCTAGTACGAGTCCTTTATGATCACTAGGATACTTCTGTGTCAAAAGTGCATAATAAGGATAGGTTTATCTTTTTATGATGTCATCGAATCCTTTAGGATTATTAGGATACTTTAATGTCGAAGGTGGACCATAGGGATATTTTAGTAATATACATTAGAACCAAGATTTATGTGATCACTAGGATACTTCCATGTCGAAGGTGTACAGTAGGAATAGGTTCATTCATTTATGATATCATCGAGTCTTTTGGGGTTGCTAAGATACTTTCACATCGATGGTATACTTTAGGGACATTTAGTAATTTACTTTAGAATCGAGTCTTTTAAGGTTACCGGGATACTTTAATATCGAATTTATACTTTAAGGGACATTTTGGTCTCTTCACCTAAACCTGAGTCCTTAGAGTCTAGTTTTGTGCTTTTTATTGAAACTAGGTCTTAGGATAAATTTTTACTATTTCCTATAAAATTGAAAATTGTAAAATCAAGGTAATGTCTCCAAGTTAAAATAGCACATGAAATTTATTTTAGCATGTGGAAGAGGTTTCACTTATTGTTTTAATAAGGAGATATCCTTTTTCAAAATGAGAAAATCAAGATTTTTTTTTAAATTTTATAAAAATAAAACCTTTAGTATTCCTTTGGCTCTTTGGTAGGGTGCGAGAGATATGTTGATTTTTAACAACCTTTGTTATTCCTCTGATTCTCCAGTGGGTGCGAAAGAGATAATGATAAAACCGTTGTTATTCCTCTGATTTTTAGGTAGAGTATGAAAGATATTTTGATTTTCAAAAATATTTAAAACCCAATTTTCTCATATGGAATAATAAATTTGTTTCATAAAACTTTTTTATTTTGACGCATGGGAATTATAACTAAATATCAGATATTGAAACCAAAAAAAAATAAAAATTTAAGTTAACAAATAATTGATAAGGTATCGATTTTTGAGCATTATAAAAGGGATCGACCCTTACTTGTGATTATAACCAACCCCTGGAACCTTTCAAGTGATTTGTTGTATAATCGCAAATTTTAGACTTTATTTTTAAGGGTTTGAACCCTCAAAATATAAACTTTGGTAGGTGACCAATCTCACCTAGCTAAAATAGATTGGTGGTGACTCGAAAATAAATGGCCATTTCGTAATGATTATTTAGGATTAAGTTGAGTGAATGATTCATCTTGACAACTTAGTCCTCAGACACAAATAATAATAATGATGATGATGATGATAGTGCCCTAAAAATTAAAAAAATGATGATATATAAATATATATATATAGGAACAAAGAGTATACCTACCTTTTAAGTCTGACTAGTTAGGATTCGTATCCAAGCCATATTGAGAGAATATGTTATGATAGTTTGATGACTCCACTAGAACTTATAGAGAGTCAAGCTAATGGTTAGTCATATGTTGCCCTTGGCTTTGTTAAATGATCTTAATTTATGTTTGTAATTTATTTCTTGATTCTTTTTTTTTTATTTTGTTTAGTAATATTGTTTTTTGGGGTATTTAATTTAAAACTTTTGCTCCTTCACGTACTACACATGCATGACATAAGTTTTCTACTCAAGCTCATTCTTTCAGGAAAGGTATAATACCTATGCTTTTATGAGGTGATAACTTTCGCATTTGCTCATGAAACATTTTCGAGTAAACATTGCTTAAAATGTAATTTTGAAATTATAACAAATAATTCTTTGCTTTATTAATTTCATAAGTAATTTAATACTAATTAACAAAAACATATAACAATTATATACGTAAATTGAAATCTACTAATTAACATCTAATTTAAAAATTCAGATTACAAAAAATATTTTTTGATTTTTATTCATTTCAATTTAGAGTCATTTCGGGTAAGGTTATTTAGGTTTAAGTCATTTTGAATTCATGTTATTTGGTTTTGACCAAGGGTGGATAGTATATGGTAGAAGCTAGGCCCTAAGAATTTTAGAGTCCCCTTACTGTATATTTATATGTATTTATATATAATATATAATTAAATTAGCCTAAAATAAAATTTATATTTATTTAGCTTTTTATTTTTGCCTATAATTTAATGCTGTACATTATAATTTATAAACATATATCATTATTAGTCTTCACCCCTTAAAACCAAATTTCAAGATCTACCATTTGATTTGACACTGGAGTTAGATTTAGATGGTTTGAGTCCAATTTATTAATTTTAAAATAAAATCAAATAAAATTTAAATAAATTATTTAATCAAGTTAGATTTAATTTGAATTTTATTAAAATACAAAAAATAAATAACAGATAATATTTAACATCAAATATAGACATTGTAATTTTTATTTTAAAAATAAATATCTATCTAACCCAACTTTTTAGATTCGGACATAATTTAATAAATTTTCAAATTCATGCATCCATTTTACTTAAAATGAGTATCATTATATACTTCAAATCGATAACCAATTCATTTACTTATTTGTAAATTTATTGTTATAATATTGTACAAATTGTTATAATACAATAAACCCATCAAAAATAAAATATATTTGAATATATAAGTAATTAATTAATAATAGTAAACAATTTAAAAAGTAGACTTTCAATGAAATTAATAATATCAAAACATTTTTAATAGAATCCATCACAGCTGGCCCAACTACTAATTAAAATTTAACTCTATTTAATTTAATAATACAATAAAACTTTAACACCCTTTCCATGAGAATGCAGCAGTTCTAAAAATATTGTTAGATTTGGTCTTTTATTTTTAATTTTGGTACTCATGCCGTAAATGAATATTTATTGTCTTATTTACCTTAAAAATATATATTATATATTTTATAAATAATTAAAATTAATATATATTAACATGTAAAGTTTATTTGATGTTCAAGTATATAAATATAATTTTAATTTTACTAGTAAAAATTTATGCAAATAAAAAATAAATATAAATTTTAACATTTTTTTAGAAAAATTTATCAAATAAATTCACTTACATTTTAAGGTAAATTAAAACTTTAAAAATAAAGTAACTTAATGTAAATTTAAGAAATTATATTTATCATCAAAAGAAGTATATTTAATAAAAGACTGTTAATAAAATAAAAATTATTAATTATAAATTGGATAAATTTTATCAATTATTAAAATGATTAGTGAATATACATAACTATTTTTAATGAAATTAATATTGTTAGTTATAACTTAAATAAATTTTATTAATAATAAAAATTTCATTACGGTAATTTAAAAATATAGTGAATATACATAATTATTTCCGTCAATTCAAAAAGTTTTTTATATTGATGCTTTTATATATATTAAAATACATTATCATATGTAGTACAATAAACCTATCAATCGATCAAACCTGGCTCATGTAAGATATTAAGTTACTTTAATATTTATTTAAACCTAACCCGACTTAACCCGAAATATTATTACTAGGCCCGGCCCAAATTCGCAAAGGGAAATCCACGCCTGGCCCGCCCAAATGTTTTTCAACTTAGAAAATTATAAATATATTCTAATAATTATTTCATAATATAATATAAAAGATCATGCCAAATTTTGCAGATCTCGAAACTCCAAATTTTGAATTAACAGTGATAAATGAAAGGGAAAGAAAAAAGGAAGCAAAGATTAACTTCTGAATCTGAACCTCATTTAATTTTCTTATAATTATAAGTTAAAAGAAACGTTTGCAGATCTTGAAGCTTCAGATCTGGCTGAGGTGCAAACGAAAAATAAAAGGGAAAACTGAAAGAAAACAAAAGAGAAAAGAAAAAGACGAAATCCAAGCTTACAAAATCTGCTTCGAAGAAACGAAAAGATTCAAAATCTGAGTGAGATGCGAGACTTCAACAGAATTCAAGATTAAGAGGATACACTGAAATGCGGCTGCTAAACTCAACAAAACCCAACAAAATCTGCTAAGAAATGCGTGAAAAGAGTCAAAGGGAACAGGGAAGGAATAGGATGATGCGGCTGATAAAATGATGTTTAGTGAGGGATAGTTAGGGTTATGTTTTGGGCAGTTAGGCAAGTGTATAAATTAATATTAATATTATTGTATATATATATAATTATAAAATATAAACAAATAAATTAATATTGGACCATGCTGAAACTTAAATTTTTTTATTCGGTCTAATTTTTAAAATAAGTTTTAAGTTTTATTAAAGCTCACTTTTTAGGTCTAATACTTTTACTCGAATCTTTTCAAATATTACGCGGGCCTCCAGGCATAAACAAGCAGTTCAACCGTGGACAGATTTAGTTACGCATAATTTTTTATTATTTTCTTAATTTTTGAACATATAATTGTATAGTTTTACAAATAAATAAAATTAATACAATATTTATTAATAAAATTTGTATTATAATATAAACTTTTATTTCATGCCAAATTATATCAAATTAATATAGAATTTATTATGTTTAATGTAAATTAAAAGTATGAATGTAAAAAAATTATCGTAAGTTTAACTCATTTTTATTTAAATAAATTATTTACCTTTTAAGATTAATAAAAGTTAGAACTTTGAAAATAAAGCAATGTAATCAAAATTTTAATTATTTTTTATTTATTATCAAATAAATTCATTTAAATTTTTTTTTAATGAAATTAAAACCCATATTTATAAAAAATTAGATAATTTTATTAATAATAAAATTAAAATAACAATTTAAATTTAGTAAATAATAATTATTTTCGTAAATTTAAAAATTTTTTGTATTTTTATATTATAGACTATAGAGTAATTATTAAGGTACATTATAGACTGATTATCTTGGCAGGAGATACATGCCTCTTACTTTTGTCACGTTGTCCATTGCGAAAAATTGTGCATCTATTTCTCCTTGAAAAAAGGCCTACAAATAAGACAAAGAAATTTGGTGCAAGCTCATCCCGTCTTAAATTCGGTAATAATTGTCATAATTTGAATAATAAGATACTTACACAAATAATATGTTAGATTTAGTCTTTTATTCTTAATTAATTATTAATTCTATTGGTAGAAGTTACATGCATTTCACTTTAGTCACGTTCATAACTAAAAATTGTGTATGTTAATCTTCGATGATAAGGGTCTATCTGGATGGAATGAAAACAACAGTTGTGATGAGATTGTTTTTGTATTGATGAGATTGAAAATTACAGTAGAGATTAAATTTAACAGATGGATATATGTTTAAATAAAAAAATAATAATGGTAAGATAAATTATAGTATTAAAAGAAAAATAACCTTTAAAATCATCATATTCAAATGACCATTTTTGATAGCTAAAGTGTGAAATAATTTATTTTATTAAACTAGCATTATTGTGCTCATATTAGAGTGGCAGACGTGGGGTTGGTTTGGATTTGGGTTGAGTTACTTTGGATTAAGATATTTTGAGATTGACATTAAAAATTTAGATCATTTTAAATTTATATCATTTTAAATTTAAATTATTTGAGTTTAAATATTTGAAAGTCGATACTTAAATTATTTAATTTTGAGTTATTTTTATGATAAATCATTGGATCTAAATTAAATCAATAAAATTTTGAATCATTTCAATTAGTCTTTTGAATTGTTTGGATTTAGATATTTTCAGTTTTAGATTAATTCATATTTTATGTTGTTTTAGGTTATGGTTGGCCTGACTTGGATTGTAGACTTTTCTTTATCAAAACCAAGTTGGATTAGGTCCAAATCCAAATGATTTGGACAAATTTTTCAAATTCATGCCAAGTTTTATAGCCCTCCTTCCGTCTTCATATGCCTTCGACTTACATTGTTCGAAACATAATTTTGAAATTATAATATATAATTCTTTGTTTATTATTTTGATAAGTAATTTAGTTCTAAAGATATTGAAATTAGACATGTAAAATGAAATTAATAATACCGTAACAAAAGACTTTCAATAGAATCCATCATATAAATCTAGCTCAACTCAACTACTAATTAACATCTAATTTAAAATAAATCAATTTAAAAGAAAAAAAAGTTGACTGCGTAGGAATTTTTCGCTTGTTTTTCGTGCCTGTTGAACCGTGAAAAGTGTCAGGGCTCAGGAACTACCAAATTACAAACTAAGAGAGAGAGAGAGAGAGAGAGAGAGAGAGAGAGAGAGAGAGAGAGAGAAATATGGGGATATGAATAGTGGACTTGACTTGGCTCAACGTCAAACGTGTAAGAATTAAAAGCGGTCCCAACTCCTACTCCTCCAGTATTGAAAATACTGAAATAAATCATTTGAAAGTCTTAATTATTTACACAGAGTAGTAATAAGCATACACTGTATTCAGGTTTCAAGCAAGTCGTGAGAACTCTATAAATTGGAGTAGCTAACCAAGCAATCAGCACCAAACAACAAATTAATACTGAGCCATGAAAACAACAGCAGCAGCAGTTTTACTACTCTTCTTTATCTTCTCAACAAAATCATGTTCACTTGGTGTAGCCAACGCTGCAAACGAGCCTGTGTTTGACACCGATGGCGATGAGCTCCGCAGAGGTGTTGAATATTTTGTTGTGTCATTCATTTGGGGCGCTGGTGGTGGTGGACTTGATCTAGGCTGGTCGCCAAATCAGAGATGCCCAAAATTCGTTGTCCAACACACCCTGGACACCCGATATGGCAGGCCGTTAGTATTTTATCCTGCCAACGCCAACGATAGTGTTGTCCATGTATCCACTGATGTAAACATAGTGTTCGTTCCTGCCATAGACGCTTACTGCCGGTCATCAACTAGGTGGAAGCTCGACAATTATGACCCTTCATCGGGAAAGTGGTGGGTGATAGCAGGTGGAGATGCAGGCCAACCTGGTCCCCAGACCTTAACCAATTGGTTTAAAATTGAGAAATTTAGCCCTGATTCCAACGATACGAGTTACAGACTTACTTTCTGTCCTTCAGTCTGTGATTCATGCGTAACTTTGTGCAATGATATTACTAAATATTCGTCGGACGGACACCTACGTTTGGGTCTTACTCGAGAAGATGGATGGCCATTCATATTTATTAAAGCATCTAAGGCCATACAACAAGTTGTTGGGAAGCAGCCGCACTAATATTACGTAGGAACTTTGATATTAATTATATCCAATGTAGGCATCTTTAGCTGGTTGTTTAGGACCTTCGACTAAATAAAGACATCAGTGCCTGCTTCGTGATATGCAGTGTTTCTAAGTTTGTCCATTATGAATAAATGATCCGCTTCTTGCATCGGCTACTTTTAATAGTCTTATCAATATTGATCTATTATATATTATCCTCTGTGTCCCGTATATATTATTCGTCTCCATAAAATTTTACATTATTTAAAGTGAAAAGTGTTGATTTTATAATAATAATATTAATTTTTTATTTTTTCAATAAATTTGTCTTGTTGTTCTTTTGATTTTTAGAGCTAAAAAGTGAAAAAAAAATCATAAAAATAATTTTTAAATATAAAAATTAAGAAATTTAAGAGTTTAGAAAAAGAAAGTGAATGTAATTTTAAAATAGACAAAAATGAGACTAAGCAGTCCTAAAAATTAATAAGTTTTGAATCTTTCTCAAGCGTTAAAGCAGGCTATAGTTTTTACTCTTTGACACCTTGGGAAATATCAAGTATCCACAGTAAAAGAGAAAAAAAAAATTGAATTCTCTTTCAAATTTGATGCTTACTTTGTCAAGCTATTGCTCTTCAGTTTATTGATATTAAATTATTTATTGCCATGTTTAGTTCATGACTATTGACACCGACAAATTATTAGGTCAAATTTTAATTTGGTATGTCTTCAAATCGCACTGAAAAACGTCTGGATGTTATCATTAAAGGTTGCAAAAAGAGTAATGCTGCTATAGACAATACGATATTGGCATTATAAGGCTATTTGGATTGAATTTGTATTTCCAAGTTGTGAATTTTTTGAATTATTTACAAAATATAATAAAATTATAAAATTAAATTTTTGTCTTCTTTAAAAAATATTATGATTTATTAGTCCAGAATGATATATATATTTTTTATTTTAAGAGTCTATGATTAAGGATTGATCCTAATAGATGTTTAATGTCATGGGTTACATTTCTCACTTCTAGACCCAAAAAAAAAAAAAAAGCTTTTTGATGATCTTTGAATGGGATAGGGTTAAGGGGACTATGACCTTATCTATCAATCTCAGTCTTCACGGTGGGAAGTACAAAATTATTGGATCTCCAAGTGATTAGTTATTTTCTTTATAAATGTAATTTGGTAAATATTTAATTCGTCTAGGTGCATCTACGAGCCGTTGAACTCAAAATTACCTGATTCATTCTTAAAGTCACATATGCTAGACCTTAAAATCAACTTATCAAGGCTTCAAATCATCATAATATGGCCTAAAATTAGCAAGCATCTAAGCATTAATGTATTTTAATATACCCCAAGTTCACATGGCAAGAAAGTGGTACAAACAATGACAAAGGTTGGTTTATTGATTGAGCAAACTTTGATCCACTCTTAGGGAGGTTTTGAAATTCAATTTTCAATAACCAAACATGATTAGTCCCTTGGTGGCTAGATGAGCTTGAAGCGTCACTCACCAAAATTAGTTAAGGCTTTTAGGGCCAAAAGGTCATCGAACCTTACACCATATTAGTTATATCAAGCAATCAAGCATATCATCAAACATGTAATAAACTCAAATACAAGATGCTAAAGGAACATGAAAATGCATGAGTCCATGGTTTAAAATGCCTTGGTCGTACCTTATATATAGCGTATCAACTTATTTTCATACTTCCAACATTTTAAATCATCAAAACATGAATCACATTCAACAATAAATCAAATCAAATATAAACACAAGATCATGCAAATAATAAAATCACATCAAACCCTCATAGTCAAAATCACCAAAAAGGAATAATAATCTCTCAAACTCAAACTTTCATTATCAAATCATGAAACGTATATCACACATCACTAAGTCATGAGATGAAGTAAGATAATACATGAGATCCTAGATGATCAAGCATGGCCGAAAATGTGGCAGCATTATTGACATCACAACAATCAAGTTTACATCATGAAATCATCATGCTCATCACATAAACATTTAAGAACGTATGAACAAATGCATGTTAACTTATGTTCTTTGGAATTTACACATGTAAATCATGATGTAAACATCCTAAATCATTCAGAGAACATCAAGGAATCAAGTAAAAGGAAAAGATTAGAGATTATACCTCTCAAACTTTTCCAAATCAAGCCTCATTTCCCTTTTTATTCTAAAGGACCTTTTTCTTTTATTTCTCTTTTCTTTGTAGTAAGGTGGCTAAGGTAGAAATGCAATTGAATGAATGAAAGAAAAGATCAAGACCTCTTTTAAACATGCATGTGGCATAACCTAGGAGGGAATAGTGGTAAAAAAATGTCATATTTTTCCCTATGGTTTTAGCCACACTAGGTCACACATTAGAGTCATGCATTCGTGAGATTAATTAGAATACTCCATGGCATATTCCATCATGCAAGGTTTATGCATTTACTATCAATATTACATTTTTATTCATCCATGTGTCCTCAAAATATCTAACAAATGTCTTACTTGAATAATGTCCCTAGTGCCCTTTAACTAAAAAAATTGCATGTAGAACTTTACGGACGTTAAGACATTTTCATCCACGACAAGTGTTTTGATCAAAATTGCACATTTGTTTTCTTTGTCCAATTGGTTCTTGCTTGCTCTTTCAGAAATTCAATTGGATGTTTTGCCCTATAGTATAAATGTCTTATAATGTTATTCTTCCAAAAAATAAGAATTTTCTTATCCATGGCCCCTCAGATTAACCTCTTGAGAATTATTTTCCTTAAGCTTAATTGTCCTTCATTGATCTCCTCTCAACGCTTAATTTCATAATGGTAAATTCAATTTCGAGTTCTAAGTTTTGTAGCTTTCAAAATTTGAAAGTTAACCACTTGTCTCATATTTGGCTTCGACTTTTACGTATGTTGATTTTAAGTTTAACTTTTAAAATAGGGCCTTTTTTTTTTACTCCAATTGTTTTCAATGATCATTCAATCTTTTCTGGAAGGGCTAAACAAGTCAACTCACATCCTTTATTTTTAATGGCTCAGATTTCATTTTTTCCAACTCCAACATGTTTTCTTCAATTATACAATTAAGCTTATGTGCCATTCTTTTCCGTCAAGTATAGCTTTCTAACTTATTCTAAAACCTATACTAGGTCTTGTGATCATTATTGCTTTATTTGAGAGGATTTGGGTTAAGATATGCCAACAAACCTTTATAATATCAAAAAATCAATTAGGGAAGGCCCAAACAAATTATGACTCTAAAAAGGAATTTAATTTTGATCGAAACACTAGCTTCCCAAGCTAGTGTTATGTAACACATTAATTTAGTCCATAAAAGACTTTAAGCTATGCATCACGCGACTTCATTAAGCCCCTTTCAAATGCATGATATAACTACATAATGGATAATCTTTTGGCAGGACCATTTGTATAGCATAGCTGTTGCTAGTAGCAATAAATTCAACTAGCAAAGTTGCTTTAAAGATGTTCAAAGCTACCCTCTTTGTTTATTACTAAGAATTAGGAATGGGAATAGGACAAAGACCAAATAGACATAATTTTGTTCGGGTCATAAAGTAAAACACAAACAAGTTCATTCAAACATAAAAAATTAGAACAGAAACTTTAGGCCTGGGATGAGCCCTAAGTTAAAAGAGCTAATTAAGGTGAAGCCTAAATCTAATGGGTTGACTAGGGTGAAACCATAACCAAAAAAATGTTGATCAAGATGAAACCATACCAACCATCTAAGGATGACTAGGGCAAAACCATAATAAAAAAGGGGTTGGTGGTGATACAACCATACGAACCAACTAAAGAATAACTAAGGCGAAACCATAGTCCAAAAGAGGTTGGCCTAGACAAAACCATATGAACTAACTAAAGAATGAACAAGGCAAAACCATAGTAAAAAAGGGGTTAGCTGGGATAAAACCATACGAACCAACTAAAGAATGACTAGGGCAAAACCATAGTAAAAAAAGGGTTGGCCAGGATGAAACCATATGAACCAACTAAAGAATGATCATGGCAAAACCATTATTGAAAAGAGGTTGGCTGCAACAAAACCATACGAACCAGCTAAAGAATGACCAAGGAAAAACCATAGTCGAAAAAGAATTTGGCTAGGACGAAACCATATAAACCAACTAAGGAATGACCAGGGCAAAACCATAATCGAAAAAAGGTTAGTCGAGACAAAACCATACTAGTTAAACCTAAGTCGGATGGTTGACCAATGCAAAACCATAATAGTCACCATAACAAATAATGCCTGATATTCAAAATATTTTGAAGGATTCAATATTTACCTTTTGATTCTGAGGAAGTTAGCATACTGAGTAGTTTTTTTTCGACATAATATTCAACTTTTTGATTTGTAAATCATTGAATGCAAATGAAAATGCATGAAATATGCATTTGATGTATTTTCATGATTTTTTTATTTATGAGTTTTTTTATGAACACTCTAATTCATCCTATATTTAAAACTAAAGGTATATATTTTTCTTTTTCATAATTTGTGAGGTGGGTCTATGCCTCTTCTCAGAGTTGAATGACTCTTAGGTAAATGCTAAGGACATCTTTTTTTATTTTGGTGAAAAAAGCTAGTGCCTGAATTTGTAGTTGAAGGCATTTTTAAAAAAATGTTAAAGACATCTCTTTTGCTTTTTGACAAGGGACCTAGTGCCTAAACTTATTGTTGAAGGCATCTTTAGAAGATATTGAAGATAGAATACACTTGCCCCTATTCTTGGAATCAAAATGTTATAACACTTTTTTTCTTTTAATGTAGAGAAAACTCGAAAGAGAATTCAACACTAAAAAAGCAAATTGAGTAATGCATCAATACCATCTAGAGGCTAAAGAAGAGCATGATGGAGAATAGGTGATTTATAAAATCTTCTATCAACAACCAAAACAAATGGATAAGAAGGATGATATCCCAATAGTTATAGAATTAGATCTTTTTTTTTTCAGAGATCATCTAAAAAGACTTGACTTGTTAGGATTTTACTAAAATGTCATTTACCTCCCTTAATCCTTCCTAAAATGTTTGAAAGAATTTAGAATCTTAAGATCCCTGTAATGTTTTGATCTCATTCTGAATTAATGCAAAAAAATCACTTTGTCATCTTTTAATCTATTTCTGTTTCCTTAAAAAGTTAATTATCATTTAGCAAAAATATTAACATGGTTAAAAAATTTTTACCAAAAGTAAGAATAAAAATATATATAGTCGTATTGCAACAATGAAATAAGATACAACATTAGCTATTTTATAGAAATGATGGTAAAGTATAAAAGAGTTTGGATATTACTTAGATAAATAGAATCTCTCATTCAGTTCTTTAAAGATTTCTTCCAAATAGAGTGTTCACTTTCATGAAGATCCATACCTTAAAAATGCTTCTGATCATACTATGCCTCTTTTAGATTCAGTATTTTGACAAATTATACTTTGGTCATTACTTATAAATGCTTGAGCTGCTGTTTCAAGTTTTCAGATCAAAGCTTCCCTTTTATACTGCCTTAGATCGGATAACCATTTTTAGGTCTTCATCCGATTTTTTTTTACTATTTTAGCATTTTTTTGAGTTTTTATCCATTTTTAGGCATAATACTTCTTTAAATTATCCAAATTTACGAGGTTTGGTAGAATGCCTCAATCTATCTCTGCCAATATCAATGCTCCTCTTGAAAATGCCTTTTAAACTACATAGGGCTTTCCTAACTAGGTGCCTATTTGCCTCGAGGATCTTTTTGTCTAGGTAAAATTTTTTCAGTACCAATTCTCCCTTATGGAATTTTTTGAGATATATTTTCTTATCGTGTGCTCTCATTATTCTTTTATGGCAATTTACTAGTGTTGAATCGATTTTAGCCTTTTTTTTCAATGAAATTTAGCTGCTCAATATGCTCTCGAACCTATTGGGCTTCATCCAACTTAGTTTCCATTAGAACTCGAAGTGAAGGGATCTCTACTACAATTAGCAACATAGCCTCCGTGCAGTAGACTAATGACTAAGGTGTTGCCCACTTAAAGTTTGGACCAAAGTTCTATATGCCAAGAGGACAAAGAGGAATTTTCATGCCAATCTTTATATGTCTCTACTAGCTTCCCTACAATTCTCTTAATATTCTTATTAGATGCCTCGATGACTTTATTCATCTTCGAGCGGTATGTCACCGAATTGTGATGAGAAATTTTAAATTGGGTACTTACCTCCATCATCAATTTATTATTCAAATTGGAAGCGTTATCCATTATAATTCTTTAAAGGATCCCAAATCGACAAATGATGTTGGTCTTTAATCAATGTCAACCTTGTCACATTTGTATAGGGGCTACTTCAACTTAGTTGGTAAAGTAATCTATAGTCACCAAGATGAAACGATGATGGTTTGAAGCTATGGGGGTAATTGATCCAATAACATCCATGGCCTATATAGAGAAAGGCCATGGCGTGGTTAGGACGTGCAATGGCAAAAGTGGTACGTGGATCGTGTCAGCATAGACTTGGCATTTATGACACTTCTTAGCATACTTAATACAATCACCTTCCATGGTCATCTAGAAATAACCCAATATTATGATTTGCCTAACCATTCTATGTCTATTTGCAGGAATGCTGTAAATCTTCTCACACACATTAAACATTGAAAACCAGGGTGGCTAGAGCATCTACCTTTTGATTATCATCTCAGGTCAGATGAATGAATTCTAGTTTCTTAAACTCTTCAAGCAATTCTAGAATCAGCTTTTTATATTATTGCGTTATCGAATCTTGAGGTTTTTATTCTCTACATAATTGATAAATCAACAAGGCTGAGTCTTCATATACTTTTAATAATTAAGCTTTTCTCTCTATAATTGCCCGAAGTCCCATAACACATGCTTAATATTCTACTACATTGTTTTTATAGTCAAAGTCTAATCGAGCAGTATTAAGATTACCCTAATTCCATGGCCTCAAGCATTTGATACTCTATCAAAATACATTTTCCATGTTGATTCCTTCGATGACTCTCCTTCCTCTTCTGCCAAAATATTCATTAAATCCTTATAAAAAAAGTCAAATTTCAACAACTGATAATCCTCAAGTGCTCGACTTACTAGGAATTCAGCAATAGCTCTTCCTTTGATTACCTTTTGACTCACGTAAATCATATCATATTTCGATAGTAAAACTTGCCATCTAGTTATCCATCTCGAAAGAGGCGATACTTCAAACAGATACTTAATCAGGTCTATTTTGGGGATAAGCCAGGTTGTATGACACAGCATGTATTGTTAAAGCCTTTTGGTAGTCCAAACTAGGGCACAACATATTTTCCCTATTTGAGAGTAATTTACCTCATAGTTAAGGAATTTTTTACTAAGTTAATAAATCGCTTGCTCTTTCCTTCTTGTTTTATCTTGTTGCCCTAGCACATAACCCATTGACCTTTCAAATACTAACAAATACAAAATCAAAGTTCATCCCAGTACAAGTGGTACTAATACTAACAGATTACTGAGATAGTGCTTAACTTTCTCAAATGCTTCTTGGCATTTGTCATTCCATTCACTAGGGTTTTATTAACATAAAAGCCAAAATATCGAGTCGCTCTTATCTGTGAGTTAGGATATGAATCTTGGAATGTAATTCAACCTCCCCAAGAATCTTTTCACCTCTTTTTGCATACATGGGAATGGCAATTCCTAGATGGCTTTAATCTTGTTTAGATTAACTTCAATCCCATTTTCACTCATAATGAAGCCTAATAACTTTCCTGACCTTGCATAAAAAGCATATTTTGTTGAGTTTAATTTTAGTTGGTACTTTTTTATCTTTTAAATAGCTTTTATAATCCGCAATGTGTTATTTCTCCTAAAGTGAATTGGCAATCATATCATCTATGTACACTTCTATCTCTTTGTGCAGCATATCATGGAATATAGTGACCATTGCCGTTTAATAAGTTGCCCCTGCATTCTTCAGTCCAAATGGCATCACCTTATAACAAAAAGTTCCCCATATTATGACAAATATGGTTTTTTTCATATCTTTTGGTGCCACTTTTATCTGGTTATACCTTAAAAATCCATTCATGAAAGAAAACAAATAATTTTTTGCAGTATTACCAACCAAAGTATCTATGTGGGGAAGAAGGAAATTATCCTTCAAACTCGTTTGATTTAGGTCCCGCTAATTTATGTATATTCTAAATTTACCATCCTTTTTAGGAATGTAAACAATATTTGCAACCTATTCTGGGTATTTTGCCACTTTGAGAAATCCAGGCTGGAACTATTTTTTTACCTCTTTTTTATTTTCAAAAACATTTTCGATTTTATTATTCTTAACTTCTAGTAAACCGGTTTACATTTTGTTTTAGATGTAGTTTGTGGACCATGATTTCCATATCCAATCCTAGCATGTCTTGATAAGACCATGCAAAAACATCTCAAAATTCCTAAAGCAAACTTATTAATTCTTCTCTGGTAAGGGGCATGGAGCATTCCCTATACTAATTTCTTTCTATCATCCTCTAAATTTTTTATCTTTATAGATTTTTCATGGGCATTATTTGTTCATCCTTTTGCTCAATTATTTTTAGTAGATTGGGAGGTCAAGTATGATCATCAACATCTTTTTCGAAATTGACCTCATTCAGGTGGACATACCATTCAAAATAAACCTTTGAATTATGATTAGGATCATCTACTTCTCTTTGAGTGGCAAATCTGTAAAGAAAGAAAGAAATGGGCAAACAAATATATGGCATGATCTATGAATATGATGTAAAAAAAAAAGAAAGGGAATATTGATGTAAAAAAATTAAAAATAAATAAAAGTTTATATATATTTCATTTCTGACAATGATAATTTAACACTTTAAGTTCTTTTAAAAAAATTATCCTTAAATATCAAAGTAAGTTCCTAGAATTACACTGGAAATAGCCTAAACACTATAGATTTCTTGGTAATAGTCTAATTCTTCTAGATATATTTAGGAGGACATAAGTAGATTCAATCATCATCATTTGGCTCCTTACTATTTTCCCTAATGGTGGCTACTTGACAATTCTCGAGCTTTGCTGACATTATTAAAACATCATTGTTTTTTGCTTTTTTTTTTGGATTGATAACCCTTCTGCCATAAAAATTTTTTTTTTAAGGAAGAGTAGAGAGCTATCTTCTAACATGGTTCTTAGCTCATGGCTTAGGATGACTTTCTTTCTCTATTTTTGTTTTTTTTTACTCTTCTCTGACTTAAATCCTAACCCATATTTATCTTTTTTACCTATTGCATTGATGAATTAGCTTGTCCCCTATAAATATCTTTTGAGCCCTTTACTCACTCAAGCCTCTCTTCTAATCATAAGTTTGAGACCCATGTGACTGCTCTTTGATAGCTTGGATTTTGGGATTATAGACTCTTCTACCACAAAAGCAGTGTTAACGATCTCAAAGGTTCAAAAAGAACACTTTTCAATTTTAAGATTTGTCTCAACATACAGGACCTCAATAGAAGTTATGGCTATGAAGTCTCCCTTATTGGATACAGTAACTACTTTTTCATCAATTATAAACTTGACCTTTTGATAAAGTGATGATGGTACAGCACTGGCAGACTGAATCCACAATCGCCCTAATAAACAATTATATGCTTGATGATATACATAACATGAAACTGTATCTCGAATGGGCATGGATTGATAGTTAGAGTAATTAAAATGATCCTTTTGATTTCTTTTTTTGTTCCATCAAATGCCTTGACAACCATCTGGATGTGTTTAATTAGGCTGATCCATTATCATTAAGGACTTTTAACAATATTGTGCCATTGTATTTTGTTTTAATGTGAAGGGCTTTTGTAGAAGCAGTCATTCCTGGTTGTTTTTCATCATCACTAAATGAAATGAAGTTGTTCGCAACAATATTGTTTACCAGGAAAACAAGTTTGTTTATAAATATATCTTAAGAAAAGTATGCCTGGTTAAGCACTTTGAATAAGGCATTTCGATGCAAGTTTGAACTGAGTAGTAGAGCTAACAAAGAGATTTTTGCAGTTTGTTTCAATTACTCTATAATGCTATATTCACTATGCTTTATAAACTTGAAAAATTTAGTCGCTTATTTTTTGAAAAAAAATTGGATTTTTTGGCTTTTTTTTTTAGTAACTATGGCTTTTTGAAGGCTTATCCCTTTGATGTGGCTTTGGCACAATCCAATATCATGACCAGAATGCCACACACTTCGTGTTACATGGCTAACCTTAATTATATCAAGTAAAACTAGTTGGCTTGTAGCAGCTTTCGGGGTTATTACTTCGCCATCATACTTCGATGGCACCTGTTTATTGTCTTTAGATGGAAAGAGCATTGGTGCTCTGATTTTAACTTTAGGAGTACTTTTAGTTTTGGGAGAAGAAGCTTTTGGCAAATTACAGTAAATAATAAAAGGACGACTAACACCATAGAGTGGCTGTAACAACCTTTTATTGGTCATGTTGATTGACTTTTTATCTTCCTAATTAGTTTCTTTAAACAATTTTATTTTGCCACTATCCATCATCCATTGGATTATGGCTGTAAACTCTTAACGTTCTTGTAAAGTGTGTCCTGAAGTGATATAAAAATTGTAAATATCAATGCCAAGATCAAATTGGCTCTCGATGTATTTATGATTCTGACCAAGAATTTACCTTTAGTTAGGATCATCTAACTTTTTTCCATTAGGGTTTTGACTTTTCAAACATTTATCTTAACTGATCATTTTTTTTGCTAATTAAGGCTTTAATTCTGGGCTTAGGATGATCTAGCAAAGGATATGCTACAACACTTGGTCCCAAAGCATTATCAAATTTATAGGCATCTAGTTGAAGAAAACTCTGGACCTTTTTCTTAAAAGATGAACAATTTTTGATTGAATAACCAGCCATAGCATGATATTCACAGTGGGTATTTAGATTGTACCAACTGGAAAATTCTCTTTATATGGCTTGGAAAAGATGAGAGCTACTAATTAAGCTTCTAGAAGTTTGTCAAAAATTTTCTTATAAGAATAAAGAAGAGGGTCAAATGAGGTCTAGGTAGTTGGTTCTTTGGATTAATTGATTGGTGTTAGGCCTAGTTTGATTTTGAAGAGGTGGATATGGGATGGTAGTCTATCGGGTTGATAAAGTGGGACTTTGAGGTGCAATAAAAAAGTAAGTATTTTAAAGCTATCAACCTAGGTTTTAGTAATACAGGCGAGGTCCTTGGTGATAAGTTTGTCTAGCAAAATTAATAAATGATGTCTTATCCTTCTTTTTGCCAAGTTCTACCTTGTTTTCAATGGAAGATTCACCAGTTGTGATTTTTCTAGTCTTTACAGTTGTCCCGATTATTTCCCTTAGTATGATAAAGTCGATGAAATTCTTGGTTGCATTCCTTACCAGCTTATCATAGTAGGGGGACGTAGAGTACTTACGAACAACATTGTAGTTTCCTTCACTATCAATAAAAGCTAAACTTGAGAGGCCATGCCTCTCTACCTTTATGCATATTCTTTGAAAGACTTCATGGATTTCTTTTCCATAATTTAGAGGGTTAACCTGTTGAGTATCTATTCAGCCATGTGTTTATACTGTTTCAAAAATGAATTTTGCAAGATTAGTCCAACATTGGATCTAGGTACAGTTCAAATTGTTATATCATCTTAGCCCTGATCTCAATAAACTTTCTTGAAAATGGTGAATCAGGAGTTTATTATTCTAAACATATTTTACCATCTTTCAAATGAACATCTTACTATGTGCTTATGGAGATGTAGCACTTTTGTGCTTTTAAAATTCATACATTTTAAATTTTGGTGAAATGACAAAATTTGGTACCAAACTAAGATTTTTGACATCAACACTGCTATACAATTTAGCCTATTCTATAGCTTTTAGTTTTCTTTCAAGGAGTTGTAATTTTTTCTTCTTCAGTTCTATTTCAATCTGCTCTTTACTTATCTATTTGCGTCTTTGTTTTTCATCAACATAAAGACTCGCTGACTCTTCTAGTGCAACTGCTATTCTTGGATCTAGCTTTTGTGCATGAGGGTTAAGATTAATGTGGATGGCTAGTGGATGAGGTATATTTCATGAGCCAGCTGACTATGTGTCTTGAACATTAACAGGTTATCTTTCGGCTTGTACCCTCTTGGATCTTTTGGTAAGAGTATCAGTAATAATTTTTTGCTATAGGCGAGTTGGTTCCCTAGCCATGAGCAATTTCATTATTCTAGAAATCTATAATTGCATTTCTTCTTGTTTTTTCATCGTAGCCTTTGGGGCTTCCCTATGTCTTACTTCCAATTGCTCAATTCTTGCTAAATAGTCTTTAGCCATTCTTCTTATTCTAGACCTAATATCAATGAGTGGGTGGTGGTTCAGTTGGTCTCTCTGAATTTGCAATATTGAAACCTTAACAAATCCAAATTTCCTTAAGTTATATTTTACTTATGACTTGGTGAAATTAATAATTATGTATAAGTATGTTTATGTATGATGCATGGTATGAACGAATGCACATGTAAGGGCACTTCCTTTAACAAAAGATTCCAAACTAAAAAATTTTCATTAACTTTATGGGAAACTACATATTGATCATATGGGGGTTATATCCAAAGAAGTCCTAACTTGATCATACTATTTTTGAGTTCTTTTAAAAACTGAAGTACAATATGCTCGTGTTCTCCTATAGCATTAATATAGGTCTATAGGACTTTATTTTTTTTACCATCTTTCTTGCTTGGATGATCACTAAATTAATCTCCTCTGTGAAATAGTTAAGGTATATTTATCGGCCTTCACATTTGGTTTGCCTTCTTTGGCAGTTGACTTCAGCCCACCATAATTTATCATCCCAATATGCATCTCTATCCTGATAAGCTCATATCAAAGCACGAATATCTTCTCTTTTCTATTGCAATTCTAATCCCATCTCTCTAATAGTGATTGTAAGTGCATGTCTTTCTTCAAACAATCGAGATGCATTTTTTGTTCTTTTTCTGCAGTAGTTTGAAGTCATTCATTTTTCTCAATGGACTTTCTTAACTGGAGATGAGTATCTACATGCTATCTTCTTTCTCTTTCAAAAACTGCCCCTCTAACTTTTCCTTCTAATGCTTTGGATTTCCAAACTTCCTATTCCTCATGAAGTTTACCCATTTTTTCCATCATTCCCTTGGAAGTCCTACTAAAGCCCTTGATGTACCAGCAAGCTTTAGTTTCTTGTTTTGCTTAATACAATAATTCTTTATTAAATTATACTTTTTTCCATTCTCTCTACTTTTTCCTTTTTTCTTCTATCTTCATTTTTAGATAAACAACTTTTTTTCTTAAAGTATTTTTATTCTTTTCATTCATTTTTTCTGTTCTATAAGGGCTTTTTCCTTAACCAAATGAACCTCAGAAGGGATGATAGGTTTTTATTAGATATATACTCGAGGAGTGGCCCTATCCGTGCCAAGAATAATCAAGTCATATCCATGGATTTTCTCCAAGCATCATAGCTCGATGTAGTCTAATCTGTATAGGAATGCAACCCAAACTTATGTTTCTCCCTCCAATGCAAATCAATTGCCTAAATTTTTCTCTATAATTCTTACCCTATATACCAGATCAATGCTAGCTATGTTTAAAGTCATAGAAATAAATTGTTGCAAACCATACTGTCTCCGGACCAAAGAGGGTGCATACCCTACAGTGCCCTATGTATCAAGTAAAAGCATAAAAAGTAGCTCGCCACATCGATAAACAAAAGGTTTTAGCAAGAACCAAGGTGCTTTCCAAGTTATATCATCAGGAGACAAGTTCTTGAATGTTTTAACTCATTGATTCTTGGTTCCTAATTTGGGCCACTGCTCTTTAATAAACTCTTAAAAAGAGATAAAAAAAGAAATAAGGCTTGATCTTTTTGGCATTGCCACCTCAAAAATGACTTCGGCCCTAAATATACAATAGTAAAGCACTGTCGAAAAATCTACCTTGACCTTCTTTTTAGCATATGTTGAGTGCTCAGATCATTTCTATCAGAATGATTAGGGTCGAATGCATATTTCTTTTTAATTGACTGAACAAGTCGACAAGTGCTACCTCTACATGCCTTAATATCTTCGAGAAGAAAATCAAACCACATATGCCAAGGTGAAAGCATCAAAGGCATTTTCAGTGTTAAAGCATTTTCAGATGTAATCCTTCAGAAACTGCCATGAAATAACACTAGTGTTCTTTTTCTGTTCGATAAAACGGTGGTCTGTCATTGAGTCTATATCAAGAAATTCACTCAATTTTTTATGAAAGTTAGTCAAGTTGTGTTACTTGCAATGAATGGACTTTGTCTCTAAGGGTCCAATTCCAACCAAGGTTAAGATCTTTTCCATAGTCGGAGTCATGTCATGTTAATTAAATGAAAAACACCGAAATGATGGCTTGAACTAACTGCTCATCAAATTGTACTCAAACGAGAAGTGCGATCTGCCCATATTTCTCAATAAATCGGGTTCACTTAGTGTTTTCCCTATTGATCCCATATCTCTACCAATTTTCTTAAATTATTCTGATGGAGAATCAGATGTGTAATTTTCGACAATTCTGACACATAACTCTTTGATATGCAATCCCCATACTTTTTCTAATTAAACTCTAGCTTGGAAACCCTGAAATCCCTAAAAATAATCATTGCATGCACTTGTTTAGCTATAAAGTTAAATAAAAATTTATTTGAGTCAAAATTTTATATTAAAGCAAATGTCCCTGTATGCATATGAGGAAAAGAATGCGCCAAAAGAAGAAAAAACAAAAAAAAATGTAAGTCAGTATCCATAAGAAGTATAAAATTTCAAAATAAAAGTAATGCAATTATGAATTAACTAAATAAATAAAGATCATAAATTATTCCTCGGGCTCGAAAAGGACTAACGAGGTACCTTATCCTTATCCATTGTGGATTTTTGTTGGAATAGGTTTAATTCGAGTGAGCATGTCTTCCATGTTCATAACGAGGCTAACACCTCAAGCAGATGTAAGAATGTAGGAATCCATATCTGGTATGCTTTTCACTGGCTCAGACAGAGGTTAACACTTCAAAAGGCAAAGCTACTTTACCCCCTCCTAAAATATTAAGTACCTATGCCCCCTCCATATGTTATGGAGAAGAAACTATTGCACATGTGCACAGTGTGTGCGAAGGGACAAATATACCATTTCATGACAAAAATAAAACCAACTACCCTAATCCCCAAAAGATAAAAGGCAAACATGAAAAGATTCGCTCAAAATAAATATTAATATAGTGAAAAAAATTCTTAAAAAAAGAATTAAAAATTAAATACAATTGAAACCAAATCAATTAAAATTTAGTTAGCACGTAATTAATTTTAGGCTTGACTCTCTAGATGATCCCTAGTGGAGTCATCAAGCTATCACAATATAGCTCAGATACGAATCTTGAACAACCTCGACTTAAATGGCCCCCGCTTCTGTATTTATTGATATATCACTATTTTATATTCTTTTATTTCTATTAGCCATATCATTATCGATATTTTTTTATTTTTGGGGACTGGATGGTCAAGAAAAATCGTTCACTCGACTTAACCCTAAATAGTCTTTACGAAACAACTATTTGTTTAGAGTCGTTACCAATCTATTTAGGCTAGATTAGATTATCACCTATCGGAGTTCATATTTTAAGGGTTACGAAACCCTAGAATACCAACTTCGAGGTCTGCAATCGTACCATGATCATACAAAAGGGTCAATCACATATAAGGATTAAACCTCTCCTGATGCACTAAATTTGGTACCTCATTAGTTACATGTTAACTTGAATTTTAATTTTTATCCGGTTTCATCACATGTCATTTAATTATAAATTCCCAAAATAATACCTTATGAAACCAATTTATTATTTTGTATTGAAAAATTGGGTTTTGACATTTTTGAAAATTAAAATCTCTTACGTACTCCATCGGATGACCAATGGAACATGAAAGTTCTTTATCATTCTTTTTTGTACCATACTGGAAAACCAAAGGAGCACAAAAAGTTTAAAAAAATCAAAATATCTTTTGCACCCTATTAGAGGGTCAGAGGAATGCGAAAGGTTTTATCTCTTCAAAATTTATAAAATGCCTGATTTTCACTTTGAAAATGATATCTCATTATTAAAATAATTCATAGAATCCATTTCATATTCTAGGAGAAATTCTAAGTATTACTTTAACTTAGAGACATTGCTTGGTTTTCTAAAACAAATTTTCAATTTTATTAAAAATATTTATAGAACCTCTCACAACCTAGTAATAATCTAAAATGACAAAACTATTCCTACTATGTATCTTTGATGTGAAAGTATCCTAGTAATCACTTAGGACTTGGTTTTAATAAAAAAATTACTAAAAAAGCCTTGGGGTATAGCTTCGATATGAAAGTATCTCGATAACCCTAAAAAATTTAAAAATGACCAAAGAAGAGTGAACCTATCCTAAAGATATACCTTGGGCACAAAATCATCCTAATGACTATGTTGGACTTAGTTTTAAAAAATTATCAAAATGCCTCTAGGGTATACCTTTGACATGAAAGTATCTCGATAATCTTAAAGGACAAGAAAGAAATCATAAAGGGAGAACCTATCCTAAATGCATAATTTTGGTATAAAAGCATCCTGATGACTACCTAGGACTCATTTTTAGGAAAATTACCAAAATGTCTTTGAGGTATACCTTCGACATGAAAGTATATCAGCAACCCTAAAAGACACAAGAAGATAGATAATGGTGATTTTTACCCTAAATGGATAATTTAGATGACAAATATAACCTAAAGTACAAAAATTACTAATGGGTCTCTAAATTTCTTAAAATTACATATCAATCCCAAATTGCCTAAAAATGCTAAAATTTTTGCTTACCCAAAGTACCTTAATAGGTAATTTAGATTATAAAGTAACCTAAAATGAAAAAAAAATGCAATTGAGTTCCTAAACTTTTTAAAAATTACATATCATACCCTAATGGAGAACCAAAAGAATATGAAAAGTTTTAATATTTTTAACACCTTGCCGGAGGACTAGTGGAACGCTAAAAATATTTTAAAATACTTTAAGTGAATGATTTTGACCAGTGGAACACCTTGCTAGAGATGACCATTTTGACCTAAAATGCTAGACTTTCCTAATGGTCTATAAACTTTCCTAAATTTGAAAAATGGTCCCTACGTAATTAAAATAATAAAATCAAACATCGAATAAATCAAAATAATCACATAGAGAATTACAACCAAGGTTAGGCCACCTTCTTTTGTCCCTAGAATAAATTATAAATAACCCTTGAAAATCCAAAAATGTGATTTAACATGACAAAAATACATAAAACACCTTCTCAAGCATACAAGGGAATTTTGGCCAAGCATAGGAAATCACAACACCAAATTTTCATTTTCATTTTTCATTTTTTTCTTTTCTTTTTTCTTTACAAATTAGTCCATAAGCTTTTTATTTTTACCAAATGGCAGAAAAATTAAAAAAAAATCACCAAATATAGAAGCAAAAAGGTTTGGCCAAGATGGAATACCACACTAAATAAAATTTTCAAACTCAATTATCCTATATTCTAGCTTTATTAGACATAAACTAATATTATCATGTAATGAATCCTTAAAAAAAAAGCATATAACATGTTTCATCAACATATCAAGAAGAAAATATTAAAGAAAATGGCATACATATAATCATAAATATGATAAAACTAACATTATATCACCAACAACATCAACACATCAACAATAACATTATTATTAAGAAAAATCAAACATAAATATTAAAATCGAAGAAAATGGATCATGACCATCATGTTTGCCTTCCAACATGACTCAAAGTTCATGAGCTAAAATATGATTTTGGCTCACCAAAAAGAAGAAAAATGAATAAGAAAACAAAACTCGAAGTTTATAGAAAGAAAAATACCTTAAGCTTTGCAAAGTTAAGTTTTTGTGTTTTTTCTATCTTTTTTTTTCAGCTCCCCAAAAATCATTTTAACATACAAAATCCTTTCCCTATTTATAAGGAGGAGGATCAACGAAGGGGATGAAAAATCCCTTTGGCCAAAACTCAAGAAAAAATTTTTAATTTTTAATTTATTTTTTTAATTATTACCATAAAAAAAATGAGAATTGCATTTATTTGACTAGCAATTAAGGGCCATTCAAAAGTATACTGTCATGATTGATATCATCTAATGGATAATTAGAAACCAACTCACTTGGTTAGGAAAAAGCTAAAAATCAACTAGACTAGTTTCCATGAAACTAGTAGAAAATAACCAATAATAAAATTAAAATGATGATAATAAAATAAAGAATTAAAAAATTACAATGAATAATTATAAACAACATTTTGGAAAAGAAATAATGAAAAAAAACTTGATTAAAGCCTAAAAACTCATAAAATTATACAAGAAAAATCATTATGGAGCAAAAATGATATATATAAAAAAAATTCAAAACTCACAAAATAATTGACTATTCAAAAACTGATTTAATATGAATTTAATAAAAATATTTGATGAACTTCAAAA
Source organism: Adansonia rubrostipa (assembly GCA_038381775.1). Taxonomy (NCBI): domain Eukaryota; kingdom Viridiplantae; phylum Streptophyta; class Magnoliopsida; order Malvales; family Malvaceae; genus Adansonia; species Adansonia rubrostipa. The sequence goes on along the minus strand of JBBYHM010353683.1, from coordinate 50,195 downwards.
ATTATAAACTCAAAAAAATCAATCTGAAAAAAATTTACAGAGTGAAAAACTCTATAGCTTGAAAATGAAAAAAAAAAATCCATGAAATGGGCTGGCATTTTTCAAAATTGATTTTGTGACAATTTAATATGAATATTTAAAGAATTTTGAAGTTCAAAACTTGAAAAAATTCTATCGAAAATTTTACAGATAAAGGAAAGCTTATATTTTAAAATCAAGAGAAATTTAAAGAATACATTGAAAATTATATAAGTTAAATACAACACACTATCCAAAATATTAATTATCAAAAAAGAAAAAGTTAATTTTAAAATCCGAAATAAATTTAACGAGGAAAAATTTTGCGAGCATAACACCTGCAATACTATGAAAATTCAAAATTAATTAACAAAATTAACAAATTGACACCTCATGGTAGAAATGCCAATACGTATCTTTTCTTAAATATTTTTTATTTTTTTGAATACATACTGGTATAAATACTGCTCTAGTGTTGGCTCCGAATTTTATGAAAAAATCTCAAAAAATTCTTAAAAATAGGAAATTTGACTATAATATCATCTGTAGGAATGATTGTCAAAAGATGATAAGAAAATATTTAAAACTGATTTTTCTCTTAAATATTCATCTTTTTTATCAGATATCGGCTTTCCAATGGCACTTTTCTATCACAAGCCAATACGACCATTAATGTGTGACAAAATAAGTTAGAAAAATGTGAAAACTACCTAGTAGAGATTAACCTTTATCAGGGTGATAGCTATATTTTTGGTCTCAGATAACTAGGAAAACTAAAAAAAAGCTTAGATGAAATTAGGTGTCTATAAAGTCTATTTTACGTCTTGTACATCTAATACACAAACACCATCCATCTTTGTTGCATGTTTTCCATGACATCTCCATATAGCTAAGTAGTTGCTGGCAATAGCCAAAGACCATTATAAAAGATGCCAAAAAGGGACGGCAAGTAGCTTCAAGTTGTTGTGTGTACGTTGTGCAACAATTGCGCCAATATGTGCCACCAAACTACAACAATTCTATTTTTTTTATACATAAATTTTTTTCTCAAAACAAATAACAATTCTTGATTGTTTTAAGGTTGAAAATTGTTATAATATAGCAGCTACAAGATGCAAAAAAAATCTAAATTTTTTAGCATCTATATATCATTGAAATTGATATAATTTCACACAAACCATTCTAAATTGAGGCCAACCAATTGTACCATCAATTAATTAGTTAAAAACAATTTTAAAACTAACTAATAACAATAAATTAACATGTATTAATATGCTAAAATAACTAAAATTATATTAAAACAATTTTTTTAAAAAGTTAATCACTTAATCTAATGCCCAACATGTATTAATATTTATAACTCATTAGGCACCTAATATGTTGGCAATAAATATAAATTAATTTGGTTGAAAATATTTAATTTATAGAACATGAGTGGCATTTAGTAATGCATAATGCCAGCCAAATGCTAAAAAAGTCAATACAATTTTAACTAGCCTTTCAATGTACAGTATGTTAGTGTAATTTGACCATTTCATTATATATCTCAAAGAAGGCAAGACCATAGTGTAGTGTCTACTCTTAGCCTTTTTCCACATTAGTCCTACAACCCCTATATATTAACTCCCTAATCAGTATAGCCTTTGGCCAAGGACTTTTAAGTTAACCTGGGCTAGGAACAAATAATATGTCATCCTATATCACTTAGGGTGATGAATCCTCTCTAGACCACTCATCCACCTTTAATATACTTTATGTCATACCTAAAACTACCCTACCTTTTGCATTCATCAAAGTAGAGTTGTTTGTGATGATGCTAAATATAAGATCCATATACAACGTGACCTAGTGTCACAAGTCTAAGAATTGTTTACACTACTGATACATAAGAGTATTTCCATAAATACTTAAGTGAAATATCAAATGAAACTCTCATAGCAGGTCATGTTTAATGGACTTGTTACCATGACTAGCTCCTAAATCAAAGTATCACTACACTTTAACTCATGAAATCAGTCGCCTGCTCATAAGCTTAGAGACTTAACATATGCTAGCCATTTTGCATTGCCAATGCAACAATTTTAGAAACATAAATTTGATCCACACATGTCTAACAATTATAACTTTTTAAAATTCCTTTGCAAGACCAACATGTTTAATGGGCATTATTTTCATAAGTCATTTATAACAATTATATTGAGATATATGGATAAAGAAGGCCTCATTTACATTAAATATGTATATTACATGAAATAACTAAAGGCAATCGAGTTATAAGCTTAGTTGATTGGATTGCAAGGCTTACACTAACAATGTAGTCCACTAAGATAAAGTAATATGTGACAAGAAGACATAGTAAGCAAAAATTGACGGTATCAAATTATCCAAAATGTTTATGATCTATGGATTCAATATATATATATATATATATATATATAGACACCTAATTTTGGGCTTGGGTTCCATAAACCAATTCCCAAGTACAAATCATTTTTGCAAATGATATCTCGACTGAATTTCCCATTTTTAGGAATTTCTTGAGATTTTTCTCATGAAATTTTGAAAGATGATTATTGGATATTTTTACCAATACCCATGTAGCATTTATGCCAATACTAACCCAAAAAAAATATTCAAGAAAAAAATTTGTATTAGCATTTTATACCACAAAGTATCAAATTGCCAATTTTATTCATTAATTTTGAATTTTTCATAGTACCATGAGTATCACACTCGTAAAAATTTTTCAATAAAAATTGTTCCAAATATTAGGTTTTCATCCTTAATATTTTTATAAATTGATATTTTGATTAATGTGCCAAATGAAATTCATTTTTATAAATTTGAATATATACTTGGAATTTTTTCATTTCTAAAATACGAAATTTCCTATTCCGTAAATTTTTCAGTAGAATTTCTCTAAGTTTATTTTTTTTAAATTTTTAAATACTTTCATTAAATATATATTAATTCAGATTTTGAAACTCATAATTTATTTTATGAGTTTTTCATTTTTTTTTAAATATCAATTTTTTTAGTAAGGATTTTCCTTGTAAAATTTTATCAATTTATTTCGAATGTTGTGCATGATGTGATATGCAAAATGACAAATATATTAATTAAAGCTTATCAAGAAAGCAAAAAAGCTAAGAAAAATCTAGAAAAAGTAAAAAAAAAAATCAAAAAATAAAAATAAAAAATTGATGTGGCCATTTGGCCAAAGGGGTTTCTTACCACCCTTGGCCAATTCTTCCTTTTATAAAAATAAAAGGAAAAAGCTTTTATTATAGGACATTAGCTTTCCATAACAAAAAAAAGCAAAGAATATTAATTTTTCTTAAGTTTTTAAGCTTTTTAACGTGAATTCGTTGTAAAAATTTTAATTTTTATTTATTTTATGCCTGATTCTTTTTTTTTTTTTGAGCTAAAATCATGCTTGTGCTCATGAATTTTAATCCATGTTGAAAGGCCAAGTATGATGGCTATGAAAAAAGTTTTTGATTTTATTATTATATTTAATTTTTATTAGTATTATGTTGATTTTCATCAAGATAATGCGCTTTGTTGATAGAAATATTGTTATTTTCATGTATATATTTTTGGGTTATTTTTCTTAGCATTTTCATATTGATTTATGTTGATATGTTCATGATTTATCACGAGTTTTATGCATATTTAAGATTGGTAGAAATTAGGATATTTATTTATATTGATCTTCATTAAATTATGTGATGAAAAGAATTGTTTTTGGTTGATTTTAAAAGCTAGCCAAATATGATGATGACCTTTTATAGGGTTTATTTCTTGTTGTTATGATATTTGGACTATTTTGTAATGTTTGAAACCTATAGGGGCCTAAAAATAATTTTCCCAAATTTTTAAAGACCTTAGAAAGGTATTTCCATGCTTGACTGAAAATAACAAGGATGATTTTGTGACGTTTTGATTTTTTAAGTTATTTTGCAATTATGGAATGTGTAAGGACCAAATTGTAAAAAAAAAAAATCTTCCAAGGCCATCCATGCTTAATCGAATGCTCTATGCACTTTTAAGAGTGTTTTCACACATTTTTAACATGTTTGGCTTCATATCATGCATTTTAAACCTTTTAAGGACCTTTTCGTAATTTTTAAAAGTTTAGGGACTTGTCTGTAGAAGGATAAAAAATTGTTCCAAGTCCAAGGGTGTTTGGCTAAATACTTGTGATAAAATTAGGTATGTTTTCCATATTTATTTTGATGTGTTCTATATTTTATTATGTGTTTTATTTCATATAAGGATTATTTTGTAAAGCTAGAAAATTTTAGGGACCATTTAGGAAAACCTTGCATTTTTAGGGTTAAAAAGTCTTTTCCCACATTCGATTACTCATTTAGGATATTTTGGTCATTTTGGAACATTTCTAGCATTTTTAGCCATTTAAGGGTTAAAATGCAATTTTAAAAAATTTAAAGGCCTATTAACAAAATTTTGCATTTTAGGTCATGTTTGATATCCAAGTTATCATTTAGGGTAATTGTCATTTCATATAATTTTCAAGTCCTTGAGGGTATCAAGATACTTTTATGTCGAAGGTATACCTTAGAGATATCTTAGTAATTTATAATAGAGCCAAGTCCTATGTGATCACCGAGATGCTTTTATGTCGAAGGTGCACAATAGGAATGGGTTCATTTGTTTATGAAGTTATTGAATCCTTTAAGGTTACTGGATACTTCTATGTCAAAGGTACACCTAGGGGTATTTTATTAATTTACCCTAAAACCAAATCTAATGTGATTATCGGGATACTTATATGTTAAAAGTGTATAGTAGGAATAGGGTCATTTTTTAGAAAGTTATCGAGTCCTTTAGGATTACCAGGATGCTTTCACATTGAAGATATATCTTAGGGACATTTTAATAATATACTTTAGAACTAAGTACTTTAAGGTCACCGGGACACTTCTAAGTCAAAAGTGTACTTTACAGAGGCTTAGGATAATTTTATTATTTTTCATAAAATCAAAAATTTTGAAAATAAAGGCAATGTCTTTGAGTTGAAGTAGTTCATTGAATGTCTCCTGGTATAACAAGATATCCTTTTATAAAATGAAAATCAAGATTTTTCAAATTTTATGAAAATAATAAGTTTCGTATTCCTCCAGTTCTGTGGTAGGGAGCGAAAAATATTTTGATTTTTAAAAAACCTTTTGTATTTCTTTGGCTCTCAAATAGGGTTCAAAAAAGAATGATAAAAACTTTCACGTTCTTCTGATTCTCCGGTAGGGTGCAAAAGATCTTTTGATTTTTGAAAATATTATAACTTGATTTTCTTTTATGGAATAATAAATTAGAATGGGGAAATTTTAAAAGATGGGAATTAGAATTAAATACCAGATATTGAAACTGGATAAAAATCTAGATTTAAATTGACACGTGATTAAGAAGGTATCGATTATTAGGTATCATAAGAGGGATTAACCCTTACTCGTGATTCAACCGACTACCAAACGCTTTTAAATGATCTCTGATACTATAGCAGACATTGGAGTTTATTTTTAAGGGTTTCGTTATCCTTGAAAAACAAACTCCGATAGGTGACTAATCATATCTAGCCAAAAATAGATTAGTGGTGACTCCAAAATAAATAGTCTTTTCGTAATGACTATTTAAAATTAAGTCAAGTGAGCAATTCATCTCGAGAACTTAATCCTTGAAAATAAAAAAATTAAAATTAAAATGATAGGTGCCCTAAAGATAAAAAAATAATGATACATAGATAAATATTGGAACGCGAGGTACACTCGCCTTTTAAGTTAGATTGGTCAGAATTCATATTCGGGCTATGTTGCGATAGCTTAGCAACTCTGTTGGGGACAGTTAGAGAGTCATGCCTAAAATTAATCATATTTTAACTAAATCTTGATTAATTCGGTCCCAATCAGTATTTAACTATAATTCTTGTTATTTTCAAAAAAAATTATTATTTTTTATTTATATGGAAATTTCGTAGTAACCTTTTTGTTTTCCTTGCAATATTATTTTTATGGAACATTTAGGATAAGGGTTTTATTATTTTTAAAAGATTCAAGTCATAAAAGGTTTGTTCATTTCCCCATACCCACTATGCACATGCATACCATGAGACTCTTCTTTAGGCATAAGAAGGGGGCAAAATTACCTAACATTTTAAGAGGGGATAAAGTAGCTCTACCTTTTGAGGTGTTAGCCTCTATCTTGGCCAGTGAAAAACCTATGAATGTAAATTCCTAAGCCTCCCTGAAGTGTTAGCCTCATTACGAGAATGAGAGATACTTACATTCAAATTTAATCCTTTTTGACATAAACTCGTGATTGGTAGGGATTAGGGTACCTCATCAATTTTTTCGGACTCAGGGATCTATGCGAGAACCTATTTGGATGTCCAACCTAAACTTCATCTAATGAACTTTAAGGGCCTCACTTAGTTACTACAATACTCGATTCTAGAAGTTACCGAATTAGGTACAAATAGGGGAACATTTATAACCTTTTATTCTTATTACTTAATTTTCTTGATAGCAATAAATGTATATTGCGTTGCTATGAAATTTTTATTTTTATTCTATTTATTTCTTGCCTTGACTTATCATATTGTGATGAATTTTTTCCAAGCAATTTCTAGTAGTTTTTTTTCATTTTTAATAAAAATTTCTATGACAAAAAAATAAACTTCATTGATTCTTTCTCAAGTTAAAAAGAAAAAAAAAGAAAGAAAGAAGAAAATAGAAACATGAACCTCTATTTTCCAAAAAAAAAAAATAAAGAAAGCAAGAGAAAAAACAAAAAAAAAGATGACACAATGAAAAAAAGAGAAAAAGGAGAAAAAGAAAAAAAAATCAAAATCAAAATTTCGAAGCCTTGAGGTCTACTAAAGAAAAGAAGAAAGATAGTGTTAGGATTTTTCCTTTTCAATTTTTGCATTACATCTGTATTTCATGAAAGCTTGAAAATTTTTTAAAGCATTTTTTTCACATATTCATTTTTTTATATGTTCATGCATTTATATTTTCCATGATGTGGTAAATTGATTTCATTTATTACATTTAAAGGATTAAGATATGGATGACAATTTAGAGGCAAGAATTAGCATGTTGGAGTCCATTTAAGAGGAATTTAGGCACGAGGTTTGTGCAATGAAAAACTACTTGCAAAACTATTTGAAATAACTATTAGCATTCTTAAAAAGGAGTTTGTAAAAAAATGTTTTCATCTATATTAGGTCAATTAGGCATAACCTTGACAACTTAGTTGGAAGCACAAGTCAGTGCTCTGGAAAAAACTATTGAGGAAGTCAGACAAGATGTGCAAGAAATAAAAGGATAACTTTCAAAGCTAATAGAAAAGATGGGGGACTAGAATAAAAGATGAATAGATTGCCCTTAGGAGTCACTATCACAATTGCCTTTAATCTATCCCACTATAGTCACTAACCCAAAAAATGAATTAAGCATATCACTAAGGGGGGATTCTAATCCATGGCCAATTCAGATAAAAAAAAGAATATGTGTAATCCCTCATCACTGCACATTAAATTAAACCCTTATCAACATTTTCTCACCCTTGATCACCTTCAAGCTTTAGTATGAGCAACAAATCATAGTGAAATTAGAAACAAATTTTGATTTGACTCAATCCCACTAAACTATAAGGACGTGTATCCTCATTTGCTCCAAATTTGACTAGTTGCACTTATTTTTTAAAAAAAGGTAATAATCTTTAGGCCTACTATGGGCACCATGCTAAAGTTCAAGGACACTCTATTAAGGACAACACTCAATTTAAAAACAAGGTTGAAAGCTTTACAAAAGCTGGAGCATTAAGGTTTAAAATAGAAAGTGGATCAAAAGGAATTCACTGCCTAATTATTTCTAAACCACTTACCCCAAGGGGGTGCGAAAATAATCAAGACCAAAACCAATTTGATCTGATTTTCATTCCTATGCCTAGTGCTAATGCAACTTATGTAGAACTGTTTTTTGGTGCCTTTAAAGATGGAGCTGTTAAAACCTCCATAACCAAGTGATTACAATGCCAATAAATAATGCGACTATCACTTTGGCATCACTTAATAGAAGACTGATTCCAGTTAAAATACAACGCTAGGGAATTCATCCGATTGTATTGTTGAGTTTCAAAGGGAAGAAGACCAAGTTCTTATGAGAATTCGATGATTAAACCTCTTAGCTAAGGACAATGAGGTGTTAAGAGGCAATGAAGTGATCATGAAGATGATCTTTTGGCTATTTGTCGAGTTTTGTAAATATAGGGTTCACAATGAATAATTAGTATTTGCAAGGATTCCTCAGAACCATTAAGATAGCTAGAAAAATTAAGTTTTTGCAAGAATGGTCCTTTTGTAGCTTTTTCTTTTAAATCCTGTAAATGTAGTTTTATACCTCAAAAATGAATGAATAAATCATAGAGTTTTGGTTGATGAAACAATGATGTTGAATCATGACTCGAATTCCTTGGATTTTTGCCTTTATAATAATCCCTATGTCTGGTATTTAGCTAATTCCTTGGCACCCAATCTATCCTATCAAATACTACCTCATTCATTTATTCATTCATTCATTCAGTCATTTATTCACTTATATTACATCAATTTTCCATTCAATGATAAAAATACATTGTTAATGATAGAGATTGATGTTAACAAGACATATATTCATGCAAACTAATTTAAGTTATTTTTTATTTATTTTTTTTTGTTCAAGGTAACATGGAACCATAAGGTAGAAAAAAGACACTACTTGACAAAACAGGTTGGCATAAATCCAAAATTAAAAAAAAAAGAGAAATAGGAGCTCTAAACATCTCATATCACTGAAGGAAGTAAAAAAGGAAAAAGAGTTATGGAGGAAAAGTTTGCACAAAAGTAGAACATTGAGCAAAATAATTTGCAAATAGTTCCATATCATATCTATACTCTTGTTGGGGGATCAAAAGGACCACCTGCCAATATTAAAGATAGACAAATAGCAAATACCCAAAATATACAATAAAACATGCCTACAGCTAGTCTCGCACCAGCCGTTTTTATTAACCCTGAAACTCTCCGTAAAGGGTAGATGCGAGTACCATTACCATACAAGAGGAGTCAGCAGTTCCTAACTTGGATAAAAAAGAAAGGTGTAAGCAGAAGGGCAAATAGTTAGCTAAAGCGAAAATTAAAAAAAAAAAGAAGTTTCATTTTTTGAAAGAAGATTAAAGGCTTTAGAAAGGGCTGAGCTCTGTAGCACTATTAATGTTGATTATCTTAGTTAGTGCCAGAACTGATTATCCTGCCAAAGTTTAAAATTTGATTAAAAATATATGGTAGATTCACATGCCCAAGGCGTATTTGATGACAAATTGCCATAAAATGGCTTGGTATACTGGAGATGAGAAATCACTCATTCATATTTTTCCCAAAAACTTGAATACGGTAGCTTTAGAATAATACTTCTAACTAAAAAAGGCCAAGTGAGCACATGAAGGGATCTAACTCGAGCAATTTTATAACCATTTTCACGACAATATGAGCACAAGCTGGAAATTGGTTCGGATTGAGAAACCCTTTAAAGCATAAGAAAGAACCCTAATGAGATATATAGAGAATTCATCTGTAGATGGAAAGATGTAGCCTCGCGCGCCCAACCACTTCTCACTAGTATAGAAATGTACGCCTACTTCATGGATACTGAATCTCTTCCATACTAAGACAAATTGGTCAGAAACGTGTTCTTTGAGTTCATAGATATTTTGTTTATTTTAGAAAGAATTGAACATGACATAAAAATAGGAGAAATCATAGAGACTAGCAATGTGGCATATCTAAGATGAAAAAGTGATCCTATTAATAAATGTCAACAAGTCACGAATGATGGAAGCCAGGATCGTAGTGAGTCAAGAAAGTGAGGAGATCCATTTAGATTGTGTCCTTACCTCCAGTTTTTCATTACTTAGTTACCTCAACAAGTTTATCTCTATATCTCATAGCCTTTTATGCAAACTTTTTTAACCCAGAGTTCCAAAAGGCAGAGAGACCTAGGAGACAGTTTAGGCAGTTCTCAGAAGCGCAAAAGAAAAAAGATAAAGGTGTAGCATGCCCCACCAATTTCCTTCACAAAGCTCTTTCCTTTGCTTATTCAGAATCAAATGATTTCTACTATCCCAACAAAGCCTAAGAAACCTCCCTACTCGAAATAGTATAATTTAAGAGCCAGATGCAAGTATTACGAAAAGGGGAAAGACCATTCCAAACTACAATGCATTTAAAAGAAAAGTACAAGTTCCTAGGAATACTAATCTAAAAAAAATTCTAAAAGTTAATGGATGCCTATCAAGGACAATTGGTCTAAGGGTCATCAACCTTATGTAAGGATGCCAAACAAGGGCAGTTTCCATCTTGACTTTAAAACTCTATGTCTTTCCTTGCAGACTTTGTGAATTTTGAAATAAATTATGCTTTATAAATAGTGTGCATTTTGTCATGGACCATGAACTTTATTAATAATGATTTCTAGTATCTAGGATAATGAACATTTTAAAAAAATTTTCTTAAGTAGATAACAACCATTAAGTTAAACTCTCTTAAAAAGATCTTTTACTTCCATTTATATGATTGTCCTAGACATTTAACCATAGACCTTTCACACCCAAATGTTCTTTTTTTGGATTCCTTAAAGGTTGAACAAATAGGTTATGCTCTTAGAAGATTTAGATACCAATAGTTTGACATATGTTAAAATAATGATAGTGATTCTGAGATCTCCCTAATTTGAATAACCTTTTCCCATAACTTCCATGACACTTCTCCAAATCCTTGATTTAGGAAGAATAAGAGTAAATTAAGCCTGCTTTTTTACTTTTGGATCAAACATTTTTGATCCAATGCTCGATAAATAAGATGAAATTCTAGATTTTCTCATTTCTATTCAACTTTTTTCCTAAAGGCTCAACCAGAATCAAGATATATTAATGGCTACAAAGTTGATAATTTCAAGAGATATTCATTAAGCCAAAATATTAAAAAGATTATTTTGAAAAAATAAGCTACAACATCATGTTGTTAGGGTACATAACATGATTTTAGAAAAAAAATTATCCTCTTTCTTAGCGAAATGCTTATAAATTAAATTGGCTTTATTTGAAATGACAAATGGTTATCTTTCTTTATCCATTCGCATATAAAAAATTATTCCTTTTGCAGTCGCTTTTGAGCTTGATGATTTTTCCCTCTAAAAACCCTAATCAAAGATCACTCTTCACACAAGGGGTAAGTAAATCAAAGCTTCAAGATCAAAAGGAACAAATTTCATTCTAAAGATACATGAAGAATAAAAGGATTATCACAAGACAAAGTCAAAAACAGATTAAAGTTTATTTCTTAAGTTACTTTAAAATAAAGAATAAAAAAAGTTCAAATCTTAAGTTTCGTTGAAGTGAAGAATGAAAAAAGTCTGAATCTTAAGTTCCTTGAAAATGAAGAATAAAGAAAGCATACTGAAGAAAAAATAAAAAGACAAAAAAAAAGAAAAAGTCAAAAAAGATAAAAAAAAATAAAGATGTATATTCATCTTAAAAAATATGCCGGATAGGAATTCCTTCTGAAAAAAAATGATCTTTGATTCAATTACCCTCAAATAGTTAATTTAGGCTTATCTATCTTTTTTTTTCTAAACCTTGAACCATGACCTATGTTACATACCTACAAGGTTTATTTTGATCGAACATAGCTATTTAAGCTATCGAGCTATTGTGGGAAGCTTTTCAAAAATCCATCTTTTTGGATGATTTCTTAGTCTTCAAGAATATGATGGGGCAATTAATTAAAAAAGAAAAGAAAAAGGTAAAAGAAGCAAACGAATGTAGTTTTAGAGTGAAAACCCTAAAATGGGCAATCTAGAATAAACTTAAGGGCTTTGGAATTGCTACTAAACGATTCCATACTAATCCAGAAATGATCATAAACTTTTTCTAATTTCATGCCATTAGTAAAAGGTTGAGTCAATTGCTCAAATATTGCTTTGATTTAATCTAACTTTTTGGAATTTTCTTATCTAGCCTTACAAATTGATACTTTTCAAATGCTTTCCCAAATTAACCCTTTGAGACTTGGTGTTTACTACTATTAGTTTAACACTTGTCGGTGTCATGACATGGCCCTGCACACACATGTGTGGTGCACTACGACTTAAAAAACAACAAAAGGGAGAAGGGGTTTACCTTTGAATCATCCCTTGATTAAGATTTGAATTAGTCATGATAATGAGAAAGTTGAGGGGAGGATCATCGACAAATCGTTCTTCCAAATGGTCTTGAATGGCCATTACAAAATGGCTTTAACTTAAAGTCGCCACTGACCATTTTAGGCTAAGTATAATTGGATACCTATTAAGACTGGTCATTCTGAGTTACAAAACTTACAACACTAATTTTATGGACTGCGTATACCAGAGTTCGTCTATAAGGGCCAAGATCCGATTACACATGGGAAAGGATTAACACCTTATGATACCTAAAATTGGTACCATCTAGCCATTAATTATCAAAGTTTTAGTTTCTTTATTTTTTAAGTGATCATTATTTATGTGTAATCTTTTTCCTATGAATGCAAAGTTTTAAATATTGGATCTGTTTTTTTTTATAAAAGTTTAATTAATATCCTTTTATGCAACTTAAGAGAGAGGAAAAACATTAAGGATTTGATAAAATAAGATCCGGATTGATTTGGAATGAGCATAGGAGCGATACTAATGTAGAACATTGCCTCGAGTTTAATGAAATTTGAGTTTTTGAAGACATGAATGCAAATTACCTCAAAAAAGAGAAACTGGTTAGTAAGGCACAAAAGAATATAATAAAAATTACATTAAAGATAAACACATAAAAACAAAAATGAGGGATGGTTTAGATGTATCTCGTAACTGACCTCTATTATTGAGGAATAATCGAATTGACAATTTTAAGATGGGTTTGGATCGAAGGCCATCTTTGGTGTTTAGATTCGAAGGCTGCCTTAGGCATAAAAGGGTTGATAAAAGGTTTGAGGAACCCGTTAAGAGAAAAAAAAAACTTTGATTTTTGATATATTTTGGAAAAGCGAGGTTGGAGTATCCCCTCGAAGAAAATAAAGTTGGAAAATTCTCTAAAAAAAGGGATTGGAAAATCCTCTTAGAAAAGTGGGGTTAGCATATCCCCTTGGAAAAGCAAGGTTAGAGTATCCCCTCTGAAAGAAATAAGTTGAGTGATTTTGGAAAATCAAAATTTTTGAGATTTTTGAAGAAAATAAATTCTAATATGGAAAATATTTTGAATAGAAAATAGAAATTAACTTTGAAAAAAGTTTTGAGTTTTCATCTGAGCTTAAAAGGATCTATATTGTGAGTCAAGACTTTAAGGGGAAACTCATTGAAAATATTTCAAGTAATTCAAATGACTAGAAATATTGGTTCAAGAAAATTCAAACAATTTTCCCAAGTTTAGCAAAAAAAAAAGGGGGATAACATTGTGCTATCCATATTCCCAAATTTATTCAGGTTTAGTCAGATGGTTTCCAGTAGCAAATGAAATACTGTTAGAAAGGTAACTCGATAAGGATTAATACAAAAATATTTTAAAAATCCTAGAAAATCACCTTTTAGGTAGAATTAATTTTTGAAACTGAGTTTGAGTCAGCACTAATAGCAAATGCAAGGAAAAGGGAGTAGTGAAATTTAAAAAATCATCTTAAACTCATTCATAATCATTAAATCATAAAAAGTACCTTTCCAAAAAGGGAATCTTACAAAATTTTCATGAAAAATATTAAAAAAACCCAAAAAAATCATATGGTGGGTCAACATTACCCAAATAGAATTTGAATTGCTCATTCTAGAGGTTCCAGATAAAAAGATTTGAAAAATCATAACTCCCATATCCTGAATGATCTAAGGGCAAATGGGATATCATTTTAAAGGTAATTCAAAGCACTTTCCAAGAAAAATTCTAGAAAATTCCAGATATATCGTTTAAAGTCTATAAGTAATTTTTTAATTTAGGTCATTACGCTACTAGTATTGAAACAGATGTTTTTGTTTGAGTTAAAGCTTTTATGCTCAAGTGCTCAAGCATCAGACATGCGAATGTTGAATCATTAAGATCAATGGCACTAGAGTAACGAATCAATCAAGCTCCCATAGAGTGGGCCACAGAATCATCCGTTATGTATGCCAAAAGTCATGGTAGGCTCTAAACAAAGCTTAAATTTAACACTTGAAAATATTTTTAATTTTTGATTAAAAACATAATTTATTTGGCTTAATTAGGCCATGATCCCAAATATTTATACTTGATATATCTACAAGATTTAAGAACCAATATATTAAAAACATTAATCCATGCTAATCCACATTAATTAAGGTCAGTGTAGACTTGGGGTTGGTTTTCAAAAATAGCATAGGCACTTATCAAGCAAGTATCACAAAAAAGCATGTTAACGACCACATCATAAACCTAAAATATAAACATGACATCAAACAATTGAGGCAAGATTAGGCATCACCAAATAGCATTTTAAAAAGTATATTGATCCAAATGTAAGAAATAGAATTAAACATGTTATCAAGATGTCAAGCTTATCATGTGAATGGAAACAAAATTTATAACAAAAAAAGCAATTCCGTCATTTGATGGAAAACATCACCAGCTTATATAAGAGATATGGTAACCAATCTAGTTTAAAGGAATAGGAAAAAAAGGAAAAAAAATACCTCAGCAATTACTTTTTCCTTCTTTCATCATGCCATGGCCCACCTAGCTCTTCTTTTCTTTCTTCATGGCGCTGCAGCTTTCCTTTCTTTCTTTTTCAATTTTTTTATATTTCCAGGTGAGGTGGCTATGTAAAAATTTAGGGGGAGAACTGATGAGTTGTGTCATGTGTTTTTTTCTATTTCGGTTGAAAAGGTTTATTTTGTAAGGGGCTCACATTTTTCTTTTTTGTTGTTGGTTATTGGAATTTCTTTTTTGGTGGCTTTAATTCTATTTTTAGGCTACCCCCTTCATGCAAAGCAACAAATGTTGCTTATAAAGGATGATAGGCTAAGGCTAAAACAACCTAGAGTGAAAGGTTAATTTAGTATATTGTCTCACCAAAATGGTGAGTCACAGTGTACTCGGGTGTGTTTTCAAATTTTAATTGGTCTAAGTACTAATGCTTGGATACCACTTAACCACTAAAGTTCTAAAATACCCCTTGAAAAACACTTTTTGCTATGAAATACCCTACCATTAAGCTAATTGAGTTTTTTAAAAAAATCATTAACTCAACCCATTAGGCCCAAAATTAATTCAAATAATGTACATATTGGATTAAAATAATTTTAATAACCCCCAATTGGAATTTAAAATATTTTAAAGATGACCCAATACAATTAAATAAAATAGGCCTAAATAAAATAATTAAATGTGCACATGAGTCCTATTTTATTTAATATATATTTTTTAAGGCTTGATCTTAAATTATATAATTTATTACCCAATATAATTAAATAAAATAGGCCCAAATAAATAATTAAACATGCATGTGAGCTTTATGTTATCTAATATATATTTTTTATGAGGTTTGACATTAAATTAAATAATTTATGACCTAATTGAATTCAATAAAATGGCCTAAATAAAATAATTAAATATGCACATGGGCCTTATTTTATTTAATATATATTTTTTAAAGCTTGGTTTTAAATTAAATAATTTATGACCTAATACAATTAAATAAAGTAGGCCCAAATAAACTAATAAATATGCATGTGGGCTCTATTTTATCTTATGTACATTTTTTTATGACACTTGGTCTTAAATTAAATAATTCACGATCTTACCTTAGATAGGAATGATGGGGATTAAACATGAGCTTGTATGAATGACCTCGATGGTGCCTGAGGCAATAGCTTTTAATGTTCTAAAATATTGGTCTGGACAAAATAAGGTGCCTACAACTGCCCCTCTTTAGAGGTTGCTTTGTATCAGGAACAGGGCAAAGACAAATAGGCAATATTATGTTTGCGATATAACATTACCTTATGAGTGCTTGTAGGAAAATAGAGATTTGGTTAATACTATTCTGAGATAGACAGAGTATGTTGGCAGCGGTCCTAACTGATAAAAAAATTTCAATGAATTTTGTATGGTTTGACCTTCCTACTATGTTTGTAATTTCTTGAGTTTAACCCCTCAAACATGCACCAACTAGTGTAGGCTTTAATTTGATCGGCGTCCAACTCTTTATGGACTGAGGTAGGTATACGTCGAGCTTTTTATGGACTAAGGTAAAGTAGACATCCTACTCTTGAGGACTGAGGTATGTAAACATCTTACTCTTTGAAAACTGGGGTAAGTAGATGTCCTGCTCTTTGAGGACTAAGGTAAGTAGGTGTCCTACTCTTTAAGGAATAAGGTTGGTAGATGTCTTACATTTTAAGAACTAAGGTAGGTTTTTGAGGACTAAAGTAAGTAGATGTCTTCCCTTTTGAGGACTGAGGTAGGTAGGCATCTTATTCTTTGAGGACTGAGTTAGGTAGGCATCATGCCTTTTAAGGACTGAACTAGGTAGCTGTCCAGCTCTTTAAGGACTAAGGTAGGTAGGCACCCTACTTTTTGAGTACTTGGTAAGTAGGCATCCTACTCTTTGAGGACTGAGGTAGGTAGGTGTCCTGCTCTTTGAGGACCAAGGTAGGTAAGCATCTTGCTCTTTGAAGACTAAAAGGAAAAATGTTTCCTACTCTTTGAGGATTAAAAGGAAAAAAAAGGTGTCTAGCTCTTTATAGACTAAAAAGAAAAAAGACATCCTGCTCTTTAAGGTCTAAAAAGGAAAAAAGTTGTCCTACTCTTTGAGGACTAAAAGAAAAAAAGTATCCTGCTTTTTGAGGACTAAAAGGGAAAAAATGGCTTACTTTTTAAGGACTAAAAGGAAAAAAATGTTTACTCTTTGAGAACTAAAAAGGGAAAAATGTGTCCTGCTCTTTGAGGACTAAAAAGAAAAAATGTGTCCTGCTCTTTAAGGACTAAAAAGAGAAAGGCATCTTGCTTTTTAAGGAATAAAAGAAAGCAAGGCAACATTCTTTTTAAGGACTAAAAAGCAAAAAACATCATACTCTTTGAAGACTAAAAGAAAAAAAAGTGTCCTACTCTTTGAGGACTAAAAAGGAAAAAGATATGCTAAACTTTGAGGACTAAAAGGAAAAAGATGCCCTACTCATTAAGGACTAAAAGAGAAAAAAAGTGTCTTACTCTTTGAAAACTAAAAGGAAACAAGCATGCTACTCTTTAAGGATAAAAGAAAAAAAAAGTGTCCTGCTCTTTGAGGATTAAAAGAAAAAAAAGAGTGTCCAACTCTTTAAAGACTAAAAGGAAAAAATAGTGCCCAACTTTTTATGGACTAAAAGAAAAAAAGCATCTAGCTTTTTATGGACTAAAAGATATGAGCTTAGGTATCTAACCTAGAGCCTTTTGGGGCTTTTTGAAAATAGGAATATATAATTAAGATCCTTTAATGGTTTGACTTTTATGAGTAGGAGTTCATACCTGAAAGATGTTAATTGATGCATGAAAATGTAAATAAACATTTAAGTGATGCAAAGGTGATGATTTTAAAAAACCTAATCTGGCTATTGGCTTTAGAGTTTTGAATCGCCTTCCATCTTTGAGTTTTATTAGGTTTTCTATGTTTTAAGGTTTACAAATGTTTAAAAGACTTTCTTCGAATGATTGAGGTCATTTTTAAGAGTTAAGGTAACAAATGATATGTAAGAAGGATTTTAAGTCTGATTGGCTTGTATTAGTAGGTTGACAGACTTGGTGAACTTGTTCTTAGCATGCTTAGAAGGATGCACCTGATGGTCTAGACTACTTGATAGGAATGTGGTTTGAAGGCAAAGGTTAAGTACCATTGATTTAGTTTTACCTTTCAACTAAGGTTTATGAAAGGAAATTTTTTATCATGTTTTTAAGAAAGGAATGGTGATGTATACTATGATATTATGCCACAGTGCAAGCGCGATGTTATAAGGTGTTTTGGCTAAATTGATAATGATGCTTATGTTTTAGTTGAAACTTCTTGCACCTGAAATGATGCATGTGAGTGACATGGTATAGATATTTATGTATGCAAATGTGTAGGAACATGGATGCATAAGATTGTAAATGCATGTTGACAACAATGCATGCGAGTAAAAGTAGAAATAAATAGGAATGTATATGAGTATGAATGCCCATGAGTAAGGATGCACATGAAAGCCAATGCTCATGAATATAAATGGTTATGAAGCATAATACACATAAGTTCAAATGCATGAAAGTGAATGCACATGAGTGTAAATATAGAGAATAAGAATGCACATAAGAGTGCTTGTAGGTGAGAATGTATATGAATGCTAATGTTTGCGAATAAAAATGCACGTGGATGCAGTTACAGATAAGTGAGAATGTACATGAGTACAGATGCTCAGAATATAACTGGATATGATAGAGAATGCACATGAGAGCAAATGCATGAAAGTGAATGCACATGAGTGTAAATGTGAAGAATAAAAATGTGCACGAGTGCGCGTGTAAGTAAGTGAGAATGCATGAGTACAGTTGCTCAAGAATATATATGGCTATAAAAGAGAATGCATATGAGTGTAAATGTATGAAAGTAAAAGCATATGAGTGAAAATATAGAAAATAAGAATGCACACAAACACACTTATAGGTAAGTAAAAATACATGTGAGTGCAGATGCTCGGGAATATAAATGGATATGAAAGAGAATGCACATGAGTGCAAATGCATGAAGGTGAATACACATGAGTGCAAATGTAAAGAATAAGAATGCATACGAATATGCTTGTAGCTAAGTAAGAATAGCTAAGTGAGAATACATGTGAGTGCAGATGCTTGTGAGCATGGGTGCATATGAATGTAAAGGTTTGTTAGCATGGATGTACATGGCTAAAAATGAATGCTTGTGATTTTGGAACCACATAGGTAAAGATCCATGTACTTACAAATGTATAAGGGCATGGATACTTATGAATGCAAACACTAATACTAGCCATAATGCAAATGCTATAGTTAATGATGAAGCAATTATGCTTGAAGTGAAGTGTATCTTAATGATTGGGTGGTTGACATCATTCGTATCCATAAAAATTGTAGAGGTCGAGAATATGGATGGTTCTTTTACTAATCTAGCTCTTTCTTGATGGTTTTTCTCTTCAAATTAAAGGACATTTTAATTTGATGCTTTGCCTCATGATTAAAAAAGTTTGTCTTTCTTCGTTTAAAATGTTCATATGATGAAAACTCTTGAGTTAGCATGATGTTCAAGTCTCTCAAAAACTGATGATCAATGGTTAAAATATGGTAATTTATCCTTTTTAATTAGATTGAACAGACTGAAGAGGTTTTGATTAGTTCAAAAAAGTTTTAGGGCTACTAAAATGGATTCCTTGTACTTCTAGGCTTATGAATGGACCAGCCATTATAGAACATGAATTCACTGGAAATCGAACAAATTTGAGATTCTTTTAAACCTCCTACCATTAATGCTTTAACCAACATTGGGATTGGCCATGATGGGTTCAAGGTTGTAAGGTTGATTTGGCAAGGCGAGGATTCGGTTCATAGAATTGGCCCTTCTAAGGATGCTAATTTAAGATGTTCAGTGATTTTTAGGTGTCTTTGGATTTTTTTGGAATAATGGTTTACTTGTAAAAATCTTGGTAGTCCTATGAGTGGCACCAAAAATTCTTGATTTTACTCTAGATTGTCTATTTTTGAGTTTTCACCCTAGAGTTTCAATCTTTCCAGTTTTGATTTCTTTTTGGGTTGATTGCATTATTATGCTTTTCAAGAAGGCTTAAAATTTGTCAAAAGAATAGTTTCTAAAAAAATTAGTACATCAATTTCACATGGCCACGCTTAAATGAAATGGACTTTAGAGGACTATAATGTACGCTAAGGTTCATGGTTCTGAGAAAAAGATATAAAGGACCAAATTTAATGTATAAGGGTGATTGGATCAAGGATCATTTCTCTTCATAAGGGCATCCATCCGTTTTGCTTTTAGGATGTCTTTGTTTCATGATATTTCATTCATCTTTCTTGATTGTGCTTTTGCTTTTGCTTTTGAATTTTTTTTTCATTTTGTGCTTTTGCTTTTTTCTAAAAGGAATCTTGGTTTTTGAAAACTTGGCATATTTGTACTTATCTCTTGATGTTGGGCAACTTCACAATTATAAAGTGAGATATCTGTCGTCATGTCTTTTAAAAAAATTTTCTCCTTACCCTTCGATATGGAGGGTGATCCTTTATTAAGGTTTCAACAAAATTAATTTGCTAGGCTCAAAGAGAGGTAGCAAGGGGAGTAATTTTTTAGCTCATGAAAAGATGATGAAAAATGGCCATTTTTCATCTCGAACATGATTAAGAACTAAAAAATCATTTCCCAGAGAAAGTTCCTTTAAAGATATTTTGAACCCCTTAATCACATGATGTCACATTTTGTTGTATTATTCTCTTTTTTTTCAAACATATGCCTTAATTCTCTTTTTCACTCCATAAGCTTGGGATGCCCTATTTTAGGTTGCCATTGATGGGGAATCATGTAATACTAAAGTGTAGGTGGTCAGGAATATTTCATGTTTGATCCTCGAGGTTTTGCATTAGCAACAAATTTGATTATAAGACATCAAAGTGTTAGGGATGACTAAGTATAAGGATCATGGTGTCACACGACGTGCCTTAAGAAAGGCAATTGGTAAATATTCTGAGGTATCAAAATAAAATAGGAGAACTAAGGATAAGAGGTCATAACCTAAGGCATGCCTTGAAAAAAACTTTGGTGTATGGTTTGAAAGTATCAAAAAGGGAAAATTAATGATAAAGGGTTATGGCAGAACCTAAGGCTTACCTTGAGAAAGGCTTTTGGTGTATGGTTTGAAGGTATCAAAAAGGAAGAATTAGAGATAAAGGGTTATGGAAGACCCAAGGCATGCCTTGGGAAAGGCTTTTAAGGAACTAGTTTAGAGGTGTTTAATATAAGAAGAGAGATATGGTTTAAAGGTTTTGGTAGGGACATAGGTTAGTTTGGTATTATTGCCCTAAAAAGCTTTTGGGGTAATAGTTTGGTAGCTTAGATTTTGGTTTGTTAAGAAGAAGGTGAACTTTGCTAGCATAATCCTAATACATGTCAAATTATAGCTGATAGGATTCTTAGAGAATATTGCATTTGTTTGATTTCCAAAAAAGGATAGAAATTTTGAGGGATTGGTCTTTATCGCACCTAGCCTAAGTTTAAGCTTTTGTCTATTTGATGGTTCTGGTGTAGTCATGTAGGTATGGTTCATGGTATTAAGAATTGATTTTCTAAAGTTTAGGGCTTTTCGATTACCAGTTTTTTACACAGAAAAGCTTGAAAAAAGGATGAAGAATACAAGCAATCAATGGTACTCTCAAGACTTTGAATATCTTGCTTTCATTAAATATATGATTCAATGTTCAAACATGCTAATCTCATGAAAAGGACAATTCAAGGACAAAAGCTTTTCATATGAAGCATGTAAAATTGGTAAGCTCCTCTTGCCTTCGGTTCACATATCTTGTTTCACTCTCTCAATCAATCAAGATCTAGCTACCCCATTGATCAATTACTACACCTTTATTTTCAAAGCCTCACATTCTTTTGAGGAATTACCTGTACACTCGATATTGTAACCACAAGCAATGGTGCCATGGCCCTCTAGGTTTAGTGGCATCATAGGCTTAGTGTAAATTGGTGAAATCAACTGATCATAAACAAGTTTGGAAGTAACTCTATGTATGATATTGGGCATCAGCTTTATGAGAGTCTTATTTCAGTTGCTTTACTGTCTTTTTTAAGTATTCCCTAACTTTTTTGCTGATGGACAGGCTTCTTTAGAGTCATATGCATTGGTTTGTGCATTAGGAAATATGCTTATGGGGGAAGGCTTAAATAAGAATTTGATGTGACAGCACCCTAAGCTATAGGTGGTAGAGTTTGTGTTTAAGGCATGAGTCTAAGCCAACTTGCAGTTGGCTATCACTGTTGAACACATCCACTTTTTCTTTTTCATTAATGGCTTTTTTGATACTGGTGCTAAGAGATAGTTAGGTGGTGATGGGAAGGCATCCTTGGTTAACAAATAGGTCAACCTATAATCACATGGGGCCATGATGGTAAACGTCAAATATCAACCCGAGTTGGAATCAGAAGGCTCTACATAGGTCATTTTAGGTTCAACAAATTGCATTTATGTTTTTAACATGGGTAAAAGTGATTATGACTTATGGAGGTAATTTGTCTTTAGTTTATCAAGGTTTGAGATCATCCCTATAAGTTCCAATAGTTATCTCTTTATTTCCTATACATTTTGCCTCACCCCTCCAAAAATTTCTTCCAAGGTACTAACATGCATTTCCAATGAATTTGTCACACTTTTACCTACTTGGCTAATTACAGATGAGGATGCCCCTTTAGTGGAATCTTCATTAGCATTAAGAAAGTCCATATTTGCTTTTACTAGTTTCGCTAACTGTTCTTTTAATCGCCAAAAATCATGCCCTAATTCATCTTGGATGCCTTCTAAAATACTGACTCTTTTTTTAACTAATCCCTTATGTTACACCACTTTTGATGCAAACACCAAATAGGTTTAGTGCTATGTCATAATCAATGCCTAAATATACCAAGGAATGATAACTAAGGATGGAAGATATGACATGGAAGGGGTGTTTGTCTATAAATGTTAGACTTAAAATGGTATAAAAGTTAAGGAAGGATGCATGCATATGTACATGTAAGTGAGTGCAATGAGAATGCTAATGTAAGGTGTGAGAAAATGAGATGAACATGAGAAAGTTGTCATGGAAATCTATCTTTAAGTTTGCAAAAAGTATAAGAAATGATCATGGAACAAATGAAATGCACCATGTCGCATCCTTAGTGCACTAGCCATAGTAATGTGGCTCTTGAAGGGAAAAAGATCCATACGAATGGATGAATTATGCCCTGAGCCTAAGCGTTATGGTGTTTGTTCACCGTTGCCTCGAATTAATTGTCTTAACATTTTTTATGTAAGAAATGATGCATGCAACATGAACATGAAAGACTAAGACAATCAAGAATGAAAGAATACTTGGTAAAAATAAAAGAAAAAAATCAATAAGAATAAATCACAAAAAGCACTCGGATAATAGGCGTTACTATGACTTGAGGCAAACACAGAATGCCACAAGTGGTGTTGCTCGCTCACCAAAATCTAATTGGTGCGAATAGCATAATAGTATGTCTCATCAGGGTTAAGATTAACACTTGAGAGAATGACCATTCGCTCACCATTGTCTAGAATAAGCCTATGTCAAGTCATCAATCAAACAGAATGATAACCTATTGGATTTAGGTTTGTCCATAATGAGATAGCATGATGCCTATTGGAATTACTAGTGACCAAGGCAATGATGTTCACTTATCATCATCTAGTATTTGGTAAGCTTTAAGCCATCGGTCGGATAGCGCTACGACTTACTCAAGCTAGTTTTGCTCCTTAGGAGGTGATACAGGTCCTCGAAAAGGATGCTAAGTGACAAAATTTGAATATTATCTCTTATGAAAGGAAAATAAGGCATTAGCCATCGATCGGACAGCATAACAGCATGCCTCAATAGAATTATAATAATGGATGACATGACCTACGATAGAAAAAAAAGGCATTGGTGATGATGTTTGTTCATTATCACTTATGCAACAAAAAAAGGATAAAGAAGAGTAATAGGTAAGAAGTGTTTCCCCAAGTGTCTTATTTTCTAGGTTAATCTAACAGTACTTCAGCATGGCTTAACATGGTTTGGCTCCTATGGTTGACTATATAGCATTAAGTTGACTATAAAGGTTCCTAAATTGCTCCTTCATCTAGTAGAGATAGTCAAGGCACCTCAATCCTAGGCTTATCTCTAGCTTGGCTGAACACATTTGATTCAAATGGATGTATTTTGCTATGCCCATACAGGTAAAAAGGATACCATAGGAGCATTGGTACTTTACACCTTAAAAGATTTTGCTAGTCGATGAGTAAAAAAGAGATACCATGAGGACAATTAGCTCACATCAACCTAGCAAAGGTGTTATTCTCTCTCTAAAAAAAAATGATCAAGAGTTCAATGGGTTGTGAATGCACGATGTGTGTTAGAATAATCAAATCTTATTCTTCACCCCTTATTACCATTTTAAAGAAACTGTTGTATTATTCTTTTTCCTTTTTTTTTTCTTTTGGAAGGCAGAAAAGAACCCCAATAATCATGAGAAGCACAAAAGCACAAAGAGTGATAGCAAATAAATATCATTTACAAAGCAGATGAAGAAAGGGCATTACAAATAAATAACAATAAAAATTAAGGGAAACCCAAGATCATGATAAAATTTGGCTTGTTGCAAGCTTAATTCTAGCTAAAATCCCTAGTGGAGTTGCCAAGCTGTCCCAACGTGCCCCCGCACACACATGCATGGCGTGTTATGACTTAAAAATGGTCATGACTTAGAGTTATCACGACCATTTTGGGCTAGGTATGATCGGATACCTATTAAAATTGATGATTTTGACTTACAAAACTCGAAACACTAATTTTATGGACTGCATATACCAGAGTTCATCTTTAAGGTTCTAGGAGTCGGTTACGAGTAGGGAAGGATTAGCACACCCACGATGCTCAGAATTAGTACTAGCTAGCCATAAATTATTAAAGTCTCAGTTTTCCTTGATTTTTCATGCGTTCGTTATTTATGTGTAATGCCCTTCTTATGAATGCAAAGTCCTAAATATTAGATTCGGATTTTTTGATAAAAAATTGATTAATATCCCTCTATGCAACCCAAAAAGAAGGAAAAACGTTAAGGATTTGATAAAATAAGATTCGGATTCACTTGGAATAAGCACGGGAGTGATACTGATGTAGAACATTGCCTTAAGTTTAATGAAATTCAAGTTTTTAAAGACATGAATGCAAATCACCATAAGAAAGAGAAACAGGTTACTAAGGTGTAAAGGAATATAATAAAAATTACATTAAATAAAAAGACATAAAAACAAAAAAGAGGAATGGTCAGGATGTATCTCATAATTGACCTCGATTTTAAAGAATGGAAATTGATAATTTTTAGATGTGTTTAGCCTCAAAGGCCATCTTAGGTGTAAAAAGGTTAATAAAAGGTCTGGGGAAACTCGGAGGAGAAAAAACTTTGATTTTTGATATTTTTGGAAAAACGGGGTTGGAGTATCCCCTCAAGGAAAATGAGGTTGGAAAATCCCTTTGAAAAAGTGGGATTGGAAAATCCCTTAGGAAAACGGGGTTGTCTATCTCTTTGGAAAAGTAGGGTTAAAGTATCCCCTCGGAAAGAAATAAGTTAAGTGATTTTTGAAAATCAAAATTTTTGGGATTTTTGAAGAAAATAAATTTTCAGATGGAAAATATTTTAAATAGGAATTGAAATTAATTTTGAAAATAATTTTTGAGTTTTGGTCCAAGCTTAAAGGGATCTATGTTGCGGGTCAAGACTTCATGGCGAAAATCATTGAAAATATTTGAAGTCATTCGAAAAACTAGAAATATTGGTTCAGGAAAATTCAAACAATTTTTAAAAGTTTAGCAAAAATGGGATCAACATCCCGCTATCCACATTCCCAAATTTATTCAAGCTTAGTTTGATGGTTTTTAGTGGCAAACAAGATACCATTAGAAAGGTAACTCGATAAGGATTAATATAAAAATATTTCAAAAATCTTAGAAAATCTCTTTTAGGGCTGAATTAATCTTTGAACTCGAGTCTGAGTCAACACTGACAGCAGATGTAAGGAAAAGGGAGCAGTGACATTTGAAAAATCATCCCAGACCTATTCGTAATCATTAAATCTCAAACAATACCTTTCCAGAAAAGAAATTTTATAAAATTTTCTAGAAAGATTTAAAAAATCCAGAAAAGTCATTTGGTGGGTCAAAATTACCCAAATCGAATGTGAATTGCTAATTCTAGGGGTTTTAGATAGTGAATATTCAAAAAATCATAACTCCCATATCTTGAATGATCAAAAGGCAAACGAGATATTGTTGTAAAGGTAATTCAAAGCCCTTTCCAAGAAAAATGCTAGAAATTTCCAGATAAATCATTTGGAGTCTATATATAATTTTTAATTTGGGTCACTATGCTACTAATACCGAAATAGAGGTTTGTTTGAGTTAAAGCTTTTATTCTCACATGCTCAAGCATTGGACATGCGAATATCCAATCATCGAAGTACATGGCACTGGAATAATGGACCAATCCAGCTCCCATAGAGTGGGCCACCGAACCGTCTACTATCTATGCCAAAATTCATGGTAGGCTCAAAATAGAGCTTAAATTTAACACTTGAAAATATTTTTAATTTTTGATTAATAACAAAATTTATTTGGCCTAATTAGGCCATGATTCCAAACATTTATACTTGATATATCCCCAAGATTGAAGAACCAATATATTAAAAATATTAAATCCATGCTAATCCCCATTAGTTGAGGTTAGTATAGACTTAACTTGGGGTTGGTTTTCAAAACCAACATAGGCACTCATTAAGCAAGTAGTGCAAAGAAGCATTTTAACAAGCACATGATAAACCTAAAATAGAAAAATGACATCAAACAACTAAGGCAAGATTGGGCATCAGCAAATAGCATTTTAAAAAGTATATATTGATTAAAATGCAAAAAATGGAATGAAACATGATAACAAGACATCAAGCTTATCACTTGAATGGAAACAAAATTCATAACAACAAAAGCAATTCCCTCATTTTATGCAAAACATCATCAATTATATAAGAGATATGGTCACCACCTAGTTTAAAAGAATAGAAAAAAAAAAGAAAAAAACTTTACCTTAGCAATTACTTTTTCCTTTTTTCACTGCGCTAACCTAGCTCTTCTTTTTTTTGTTCATGGCACTATAGCTTTCCTTTCTTTTTCAATTTTTATATTTTTGGGTGAGGTGGCTGTGTAGGAATTATGTGGGAGAGCTGATGAGTTGTGTCATGGGTTTTTTCTATTGCAGTTGAAAAGGTTTATTTTGGAGGGGCTGCTGAAATTTTCATTTTGGTGGCTCTAATTGTTTTTAGGCTTCCCCTTCATGCAAAGCAACAAATGTTGCTTATAAAGGACGATAGGCTAAGGTTAAAAAAATGTAGAGTGAAAGGTTAATTTAGTGTATTGTCTCACCAAAATGATGATTCATAGCGTACTAAGGTATGTTTTCAAATTTTAATTGATCCAAGTACTAATACTTGAATACCAACTAACCACCAAAGTTCCCAAATACCCTTTGAAAATCACTTTTTGTCATGAAATACCCCACCATCAAGCTAATTAGGTCCTTAAAAGGATCATTAACTTAATCCAATAGTCCCAAAATTAATTTAAATAATGGACATATTGGATTCAAATAATTTTATAAGGCCCAATAGGAATTTAAAATATTTTAAAGATGACCCAATACAATTAAATAAAATAAGCCCAAATAAAATAATTAAATATTCACGTGAGCCTTATTTTATTTAATATAATTTCTTAAGGCTTGGTCTTAATTAAATAATTTATGACCCAATATAATTAAACAAAATAGGCTCAAATAAAATAATTAAATATGCACGTGAGCTCTATTTTATCTAATATATATTTCTTATAAGGCTTAGTTTTAAATTAAAATAATTTATGATTAAATATAATTAAAGAAAATAGGCCCAAATAAAATAATTAAATATGTACATGGGTTGTATTTTATTTAATATATTTTTTTAAGGCTTGGTCTTAAATTAAACAATTTATGACCCAATATAATTAAATAAAATAGGCCCAAATAAACTAAATATGCATGTGGGCTCTATTTTATCTAATATATATATTTTTTAATGGGGCTTGGTCTTAAATTAAATAATTCACGACCTTACCTTAGCTAGTAATGATAGGGATTGGACACAAGCTTGTACGAATAACCTTGATGGTGCCTTAGACAATGGCTTCTAATGCTCCGAAATGTTGACCTAGACAAAATAGGGTGTCTACAATCGGTCTATTATATTTGAATTAAAAAGATGTTATAATTTAATTGTTTGCCTTTTAAGAAACTCCCCTAAAAGGAACGTTCACTTGAATTTGGTCTTTGTAAACCTTGACTTTGTTGTATCAATTTTTTCAATACAAATTTTAATAATGCCACCCCATTTGTGCCTAACCTCATTCAAAGATGTGCCTAATGGTGATATCAATCATGAGAAAACTTTAACATCAAAAGATGAAGATGGCACATCCATTATCCTTGATATTGAAAAATTTATTGGTGAAATTATTTCAAAATCTCCATAGCTTTTGATCACACAGACTTTCTCCCAGGTTAGAACAATAAGGTGATCTCATTTCATAAATCCTAAAAAATAGACAAAATTTATATACTTATCATAATTTCAATGGAATTTTGTAAATATGCTTTAAGCAAATACTTATCCAACTATATAAAGTTGTATCTTTGGATTAAGAAACACTAATTCAATATTTAATGAGTTCTTAGGAAAAATTAAACAATTCCTAGATTTCTAAAGTTAGGATTAAAAGAAAATTTTTTGAGGGAAAATATGAAATCATCTTTTAACAGTTTAAACTTTCATTAGCAGGCTATCAAGAAGAAAAAAAATTATTAACAATAAGGTTTAGATTGATGAGACCTTACCAATATTAACCTTCATGATATTTTGAATTCATATGTCCTCTTTATTCAATCCTGTGAAAGATAGGTAAAGGAGGAATAAAGTTTATCATCTTCTTCATTCGATCATGTCAAAGGTAGGTGTAGTGGAATTTAACTTTATCATCTTCTTTATTCGATCCTATGAAAGGTAAGTGAAATGGGATTTAAGTTTGTCCTCCTGTTCATTTAATCTTGTGAAAGGCAGGTGAAATCAGATTTAAGTTTATCATCTTATTCATTCAATCCTGTGAAAGGTAGATGAAGTGGGATTTAAGTTTGACATCCTCTTCATTCGATCCTATGAATGGTAAGTGAAATCAAATTTAAGTTTGTCATCTTTTTCATTCGATCCTATGAAAAGTAGGTGAAGTAGGATTTAAATTTGTCAACTTCATTGGATTAAAAACCAGTGGAGTAATATGTCATCTTCATTTGATCTTATGAAAGGTAGGTGCAGTAGGATCTTAGTTTGTTACCCTCTTCAGTCGATCTTATGAAAGATAAATGTAGACACCTTATTTTGTCCGGGCTAATCTCTGGCAACCTAAGGCATAATCAAAGAGTGATGAGATCAAAAATAGAAATAAAGCTGGGAGATGATCAATTTCCCAACTGTGGGCTAAAATGCCTACGGGTTATATTAAAGAAAATGTAAAAAATGAGGCATCAAAGGCCAATTTTCATGGTGCCACCAAGGTTATACATAAATCAATTTCCCATTGTTTATGACCAAGTTGAAGTAAATTGGGAAGCCATAGGTTTGTACAAATTATATTGGAGCGCTACAAGGCCTTTACAGTGCAAAAAAACATGAATTTTCACATGTAGTATCGATGCAATAGGGTTTGGTATCGATACCCAAGATATGGTATCGATACTTGGCATGTTTGTATCGACAGACCTTGGAAGTAGCTAAAGTTATGATTTTTGGCAAAATGTATCGATACACAAGCATGAGTATCGATATAGATCCATAGAGTCTAAATATTGGCCTTTAAGTCTCAAGACTGGAAACATTTTTTGCTCTTAGTATCGATACAAAATTAATTGTATCAATACTCAGGAGTAAAATATACCTTGTGTATTGATACAACATGTTCTATATCGATAAACAAGGCATTTTTGCCTAGTTTGAACCAGTTTTCAACCTTCAAAAACCCTATTTAAACATGTTTTTGCACCAAGGAACTATCATATAATATTGTAAACCTCAACTATGGGCTCATTAACAGATTTCAAACAAATTTTAGAGCTTAAACAACCATTGCCAAAGGTCACTTTCATAAGATATATGGTTGTAGGAGGGTGGTAGGCATATCTCTACTAGGAGGCTATTGCAGCCTTTCTACCTCCTTGCTTAGCATTGTAGAACCAATAAAAAAAGAGTCAGCTGAGCATGGTAGCTAGGGATGTCCCCTGGGGTAGAAGAGAAAAATCAAAAGTACCCCTGCATTGTCTCTTAAAAAGAGTAATGATCAGCCAAAAAAAAAGAAAAAAAAAGGGATAAGCCAAAAAAAGACTTAGCAATCTAAAAAAAAAGTCTTCATCCATTCCCATAAATTCTCCAGGAACTTTAGCTCTAAAAACTCACCAAAAGCACTATTCCATTGTCTTTCACTCATAACCAACCTCCATTCCCATAGCTACCCCAAACCACCACTGGAAAACCTTTAAGAACCTAACTTTCCATGCATTTTGATCCTTAAAAAGCCTCACCATCAAGCATACCACCAAAAAGCTACTTCCTTTTATCCTTTTCTTGCTAAATAATAGCAAAGAGAAGGGAGAAATTTAACCTACAACCACTACTTCGAGAAAAAGGGAAGTTCAAGTTTTTTTGGTATATTGCCTCTACCTTGATCTTTGTAGTTTCTGTTTTGTCATTAACATCATCTTAGTAAACCCTTTTTATGCTTTTTTGGCCATCTTAGGACTCACTTACATTTTTTGTGGCTTTAGTTGTGGTAGTTTAGGATCTTAATGTTTTTCTCGGTGACTTCATGCTGTTTGGTTAACTAAGCATGCTCTTTTGCATTTTCATCACCATAACAACCTCTGTCCATGTACTCATTGCCATGTTTCTTCTATATTCATGTCTTTATCTTATGTTTAAAATATTCATCTTAACATGACATAAGTATGCTCATGCATTTCCTAGAAGCTTGATAGGCTCCATGAAATAAAATCACCTTTTTAGCAAACTCTTTTTAAACATGTTCATCCCAAGTATGTTCATGCATCTATCTATCATCTCCATACATCTTTTGTCATCTTTTTTATGAAAAATGTCATGTTTGCATGTGCATATATGTCCTCCATATTCTGCATCATTTTGTGGTATTTTACTTATGTTGTTGAGTGCTAGAAAACCTGATTTCAAAAATATCCCCAAGTTAAGCACATGCTATCTCCTATACATAGAGAATAACATGGGCTTAAGATTTTTATGAAGTTGGTTTTTCCAACCTTGGGGGCAAAGCAAGTATTTAGTTCTGGATTCATGGAAGAATAAGTATAAGAGTACTTGTTTTTCAAAAATGAAATGAAGTCTTTTAGTTGAAAAATGTGAACCCTTGGTCCTAACCCAACCACCCTCATAGTGGCATGGTCAACGGGTTGTTCTATCATCCCAAACTACTCTAGGATTGTGGAATGAACTCGTGATGCCTATGCCAATCTTTCATCTTGGTTACAGATGTTCAAACATCCATGGCCCGAGCTCCACCCGAAGAAAAACCAAGATACCGAATACCTTCTCTATTTTGTTTTGGCAGCACCAGTGGCCTGGTTTTGAAAAATTATTAAAAAATCAAAAATGATTTATCCATAATGTGTTGGTATTTTTCCCTTGAAGGGTTTCGAATTAGCTTTCCAACAATGTCTCATTTACTTTTAGATCATCTCAGATGAAATTGTTATGATTTTTCAAATCTTCATTGTCTGAAACCCCTGGATACAGCAAGCAATTTACCGTTTAGGCTATTTCAGCATAGCAAACAATATTTTTGAATCCCTTGAATATTTTTCCCATAGAGTTCATGAAATTCCCCTTTTGAAAAGGTATTATTTGCATTTTAACAATTCTGGATGAATCTGAAATGATTTTTCAAAGTCCACCATACCTTTACCTTGTACATGCTGCCAGTGTCGAGATGAATTGAAATTCAAAAATTAATTCTACCTAGAAGGTGATTTTCTAGGATTTTTAGAATATTTTTATATTAATTCTCATCGAGTTACCTTTCTAAATGTACCTTGTTTACCCCTGAGACCTCTGGACAAGCTCAAAATAAATTTCGAAAGAGAAACGGCATGATACTTTCCTCTATTTCTAACTTAATTTTTGAAACGTTTTTACTGAGGCATTCGAATGCCTTATGATCTACTTGACACATTCTCGTAATCTAAAAACCAAGGCTAAATGAAAAGAGGAACATTTTAACCAAACCTTTGGCTCCTAATTTTTAAAGATTCCCTATTTTCAAAAATATGACCCACTCCTCCTAACGTCAAAGATTTTAATTTTTGAGGATACTCCAACCCCATTTCTCTGACGGGATACTTCAACCCCACTTTTACTTTAAAATGACATCAAATTTTCATTTTCTGGGATACTCTAACCCCACTACTCTGAAGAGATACTCCAACCCCGCTTTTACCTCAAAATGACATCAAATTTTTATTTTCGGGGATACTCTACCCTTACTTCTCCGAGAGGATACTCTAATCCCACTTTACCTCAAAATAACATTAAATTTTTATTTTCGTGGATACTTCAACCCCACTTCTATGAGGGGATACTTTAACCCTACTTTTACCTCAAATGACATCAAATTTCCACCTTTGGGGATACTCTAACCCCACTCTTCTGAAGGAATACTGCAACCCCTCTCTCTACATTCTTTCTTAAATCCAAACTTTTTTCCTGGGACATCCCTGAGTCATTAAAACCTTTTTTTCTCCTCAAATTTCCACTGAATTTGACTAAGTCTTAACATTGTCATCTCGATTATTCATTGATAATCGAAGATAATTACGAGAAACATTTTGATCGTCCCTCATTTTCATGTATTTGTATGGATGTATTTATTGTTCTCTTTTCCACCTTACTGATACATTTCCTTTTGTAGGGACCTTGGGCATTCATGCTTTAAAAATCATTTTCAAAATCATAAAATGATATCTCGTGTCGATATCTCTCTAGTGCCAGACATGAAATATTTGATTTTTTTAAAACTTATCTGGAGATCATTTGCATCAAAAACCCTATGTTTCTCACCTCTTCGAGGTGCATAGGTGATAAAATTTTCATTAAAACCCGAGCTCATATCTTTACAAAATTTCATGCATTAGAGGGAATTATATTTAAATAATGAGAAAAATGGAATTGAGGAAACCGAGATTCAAGTATGATATAGTTAGATGGTATCGATTTTTTGGCGTCATGGGGGTGCTAATCTTTTCTCACACATAACCAATTCCTGAACCCAAAACAATGAATCTCTGGTATTATTTTCAATAGGCATCTGGTCATGCTTAACTTAAAATGATTAGTGGTGACTCCAAGTTTATGGCCACTTCATGGTGGCCATCCAAGACTAGTCGGATGAGCGATTTATCCAATCATCTTTCACTCTTTCATGTCAAACATCATCATATTTTTTAAGTCGAGCACACTTTGGGCCTTCGGATCGTCTGGAGTTCGTAAAGGGCGGGCACATGGAACGTCAGCAATAGGTGATGTAAGATTTAAGTTTGTCAGTTTCACTTAGCTGGAGACTAGTAGAGTAATATGTCTTATTCATTGGATCCTGTGAAAAGTCGATGAATTAGGATCTAGGTTTGTCATCCTCTTCATTTGATCCTATGAAAGGTAGGTGAAATAGAACATAAGTTTGTCATTCTCTTCATTCGATCCTATGAAAGGTAGGTGAAGTAGGATTTAAGTTTATTAGTTTCACTTGGTTGAGAACCGGTGCAGTTAAATGACCTCTTCATTTGATCTTATGAAAGGCAAGTGAAAAAGGCTTTAAGACAATTTCATTCGGTCAAGTAAAAAGATCGGTAGAGTTATTTGTCAACTTCACTTGGTTAGGAACTAGTGCAATAAAATGGCATCTTCATTCAATCCTATGAAAGGTAGGTGTAGAAGGCTTTAAGTCACCTTTGTTCAATTAGTTAGAAGCATCAACGAAATTTTTTTAGGTTCTCTTCATTTGGTGGAAAACCAATGAAGTTGGCTTGCATAAAAGCCTAAAAGTAACTGATGGGTCTGTCCTTGTCAAAATTGGCACCAAAAATGAAAAGCCCAAGAATAGCTAATGATTCTGTCCCTGGGAAATTGGCATATAAATGGAAAAGCCAACAAATAACTGATGACTCTATCCCTATTGAAATTGGCACCAAAATGAAAAGCCTAAAAGTAACTGATGGCTCAGCTTTTGTGAAATTGGCACTAAAATGTAAAAGCCCAAGAGTAGTTGATGGCTTAGTCCCTAGGAAATTAGCACTAAAATATTAAAAACCCAAGAGTAGCTAATGGCTCAGTCCCTACAAAATTGGCACCAAAATGAAAATGCCTAAGAGTAGTTGATGGCTTAGTCCTTGTGAAATTGGCACCAAAAAATTAAAAAGCACAAAAGTAAATGATGGCTTAGCCCCTATAAAATTGGCACCAAAATGAAAAACCTAAGGTTAACTGACGGCTCAATCCTTGTGAAATTGGCACTAAAGCGAAAAAGCCCAAAAGTAGCTAACGGCTCAGTTCCTACGAAATTGGCACTAGATAATTTAAAAAGCCCAAGAGTAGCTAATAGCTCAGTCCCTACGAAATTGGCACTAAATAAATGAAAAAGCCCAAAAGGAGTGGATGGTTCTATCTCGATGAAATTGGCAGTAAAATTTGAAAGCACAAAAGTAGCTAATGGCCTCAGCCCAATCAAAATTAACATTAAGATATAAGAGCAAAATGTAGTTGCTTAGGTAAGAAACTAATATAATTGGCCTATATATATTTATATATGTTTATATATAAATATATAAAACTTTTTTGTAGAAGGGCTTATCATGGCTTGATCAAAATCATGTCTATATTGATTCTCACCAATGGTCAGAGAAGGGTAGCTGTAGACACCTAATTTTATCCGAGCCCTTTCCCAACAATCCTAAAATATCCGAGATTGATGATTAGGAAACCATCTCGATAGGGGTCGACCTTTTCTAAGTGGACTGGGCATTTTCAAGACCTATTTCATGATATCTAGATGACCGCTTATGCACGTGATAGAAAAGTTACCCTCTAGAGGGTCGTACAGAACAAATCGTGGATAAAAAAATCGAATATTAAGGTAAAAAATTAGTCTTTAAATTTATTCTTTTGAAGTTTTGAATTTCATTTTCCCAAATGATACCATGATTGAATTTCTCATTTTTAGGAATTTTTAAAGATTTTTTCATGAAATTTTGCAAGACAACTGTCATATATTTTACTAATATTAGTGTTATATTTATGCCAATACTAACCCTAAAAAATCAAAAAATATTTCGAAAAAATTTTTATTGGCAATTTATATTGCAAGGTGTTAAATTGTTAATTTTATTCATTAATTTTAAATTTTTCACAGTATCATGAATATCACACTCACAAAAGTTTTAGTAAAAGTTGTTCCAAATTTCAAGTTTTTATCCTTATTATTTTTATAAATTAACATTTTCATTAATGTGTTGAATTAAATTCATTTTTATAAAATTTGAACATATTTTGAGAATTTTCTTATTTCCAAAATATAGAATTTCCTATTGCATAAATGTTTTCGATAGAATTTTTCTAAGTTTAAATTTTTAAAATTCTTTAAATAATTTTATTAAATACATATTAAATCAGTTTTTGAAACTCTAATTTATTTTATAAGTTTTTATTTTTTTTAAATATCAATTTTCTTCCACAAGGATTTTTCTCATAAAATTTACGAGTCTAAAATTTTTTATTGTCTTTTTTCATACACATAAAATCTCTCAAAATTTCCTTTTAAAGTCCAACACATGAAATTTTCATGAGAAAATTTTTATTTTTATTTTTATTTTTATTTTGGGCCAAATTTCTTTAATGGTTTCAAAACTTGCAAATTTTGATAATGGGCCTAATAAACCAATTAATTTTCCAACAAGCCCAGCAAATTTGCCAAGGCCATTTTTTACCTTTTACCAAGCCTAGTTCACTCTCTATAAGCCCAACAAGCCCATTTTACTTTCCAACAAAGCCTAATTAGGCCCATTTTGATTTGACAACAAAGCCTAATTTTTCTCCCTCCAAAATTTTTGTTAACTCTTTTGAATCCAAAACTTTTATATGGATATTTAATTGAGCTTTTTACATGTTTAAATTCGTAATTAAATTTGTCAATTTATAACTTTTTAATTTCTTACAATTTAATGCTTTCACTTTAATTTTTACATTCTATAATCATAAAATTTGCCATTATAATTTTATTTATTCCTACATTTTCAAAAATTTGTGTATATTTATTTTAATTTCAAATTTTGATAATTCGATCATATAAAAATTACTTTAATCACTATTGAATTTTATTATTAAGTTTAATGTTATCCAAATTAGATTCTTTTTAAAGCAAAGGTTCTAGATGATGATGTCATGTATGGTGTAATATGCAGAATGACAAATATATTAATTAATGCTTATCTAAAAAGCAAAAAAGCTAAGAAAATCTAGAAAAAGTTAAAAAAATAAAAATAAAAAAATATATGGCCATTTGGTTAGGGAGTTTCTTACCACCTTTAGCCGATTCTCCCCTTTATAAATAAATGGAGAAAGCTTTTATTAGGGGACTTTAGCTTTTCATAACAAAAAACAAAAAAAAATTAAGTTTTCTTAGGTTTTTAAGCTTTATAAGGTAAATTCCTTGTAAAA
The DNA here is from genome assembly GCA_038381775.1 of Adansonia rubrostipa. Lineage (NCBI taxonomy): Eukaryota > Viridiplantae > Streptophyta > Magnoliopsida > Malvales > Malvaceae > Adansonia > Adansonia rubrostipa. The sequence continues at coordinate 13,437 of JBBYHM010353683.1, read as the reverse complement.
ATTTTAATTTTTGTCTAGTTTATACTCGATTCTTCTTTTTAGTGAGCAAAAATCATGCTTGTGCTCATGAATTTTAATTATTGTTCAAAGGCCAAATATAATGGCTATGAACAAAGTTTTTTTATTTTATTTTTATATTTAATTTTTATTAGTATTATGTTGATTTTCATCAAGATAGTTTGTTTTTATTGATAGAAATATTATTATTTCCATGCTATTTTCCTTAGCATTTCCATATTGATTTATGTTGATATGTTCATTATTTATTATCATTTTATGCATATTTAAGCTTGGTAGAAATTAGGATATGTATTCAAATTTATATTCATGAAATTATGTGATGAAAAGAATTTTTTTTGGTTGAAGGGTTGGCCGAATATGATGATGATCTTTAATGGGGGTTTATTTCTTATTTTTGTGATATTTTAGACTATTTTGTAGTGTTTGAAACTTGTAGGGGCCTAAAAATGATTTTTTTCAAAATTTTCAAAGCCTTGGAAGGGTATTTCCATGCTTGGTTGAAACTAACAAGGACAATTTTATGTTTGACCAAGGGTGTTTGGCCAAATACTTTTGGTTACATTTGGTCTATTTTCTATATTTATTTTGATATGTTTGATATTTGATTTTGTGTTTTATGTCATAAAGAGACTATTTTGTAGGGTTAGAAAATTTTAAGGACCATTTAGGAAAACCTTGCATTTTAAGGTTAAAAAGGCCTTTTCCCATATTCAACTACCCATTTAAGGTATTTTGATCATTTTAGAACGGTTTTAGCATTTTTAGCCATTTAAGGGTTAAAATGTAATTTTGAGAAATTTAGGGTCGATTAGCAAAATTTTGCATTTTAGGTTGTGTTTAAGATCCAAGTCACCCATTTAGGGTATAATTGTCATTTCATATAATTTTTAAGTCCTTTAGGGTGCCCAGATACTTTTATGTCAAAGGTACACTCTAGGGCTATTTTAATAATTTATATTAGAACCAAGTTTTATGTGATCACCAGGATATTTCTATGTTAAAGGTGCACAATAGTAAAGGTTCATTCATTTACAAAGTTATCAAGTCTTTTAAGGTTACTGGGATACTTCTATATCAAAGGTACACCCTAGAGATATTTTAGTAATTTACCCTAAAATCAATGTGATCACTAGGATACTTACATTTTAAAGGTGCATGGTAGGAGTAAGTTCATTTGTTAGGAACTTATCAAATCTTTTAGGGTTACTAGGTTACGTTCATGTTGAAGGTATACCTTAAGGACATTTTAATAATATACTTTTGAACTAAATATTTTAGGCTATCAAGATACCTCTAAGTTATACTTTAGGGGGGGCCTAGGATAAGTTATAATTTTTCATAAAATCAAAAATTTTAAAAACTAATGCAATGTCTCTAAGTTACAGTAGTTCATGGAATATCTCCTAGTATATGAGAGGTATTTCATAAATTATTTTAATAATGAGACATCATTTTAAAAAATGAAAATCGAGGTTTTTCAATTTTTATGAAAATAAAACCTTTTGTATTTCTCCGGTTCTCCGATAGGGTGTGAAAAATATTTTGATTTTTAAAAAACTTTTCGCATTTCCTCAGCTCTCTAGTAAGGTACGAAAGAGAATGATAAAACTTTCATGTTTTTCTGGTTCTCTAGTAAGATGCGAAAGATGTTTTGATTTTGGAAAAATATTAGAACTTGATTTTCTTATATGGAATAATAAATTAGAATAAGGAAATTTTGAAATATGAGAATTATAATTAAATACTGGATTAGTAAGGTACAAATTACCAGGCATCATGAGAGGGATCGATCCTTACTTACGATTGTAACCGACTCCTGAACCATTTTAAATGATTTCTAAATTGTTGCAGACTTTGGAGTTTGTTTTTAAGGGTTTCGTAACCCTAGAAATACAAATTTCACTAGGTGACTAATCTCACTTAGCCAAAAGTAGATTGGTGACGACTCCAAAATAAATAGTCAAGTCAAGTGAGCAATTCATCTCGACAACTCTGTCTCTAAAAATAAAAAATAAAAAAAATAATAATAATAATAGGGCCCCTAGAGATAAAAAATAACAACACATAGATGTATATAAAAATGAAGGGTACACCCGCCTTTCAAGTCAGGCTGGTCAGGATTTGTTTCCGAACCATGTTGCGACAATAAAGAGTGATGACTTCAAAATATAAAAAGAGAATTGATGTAATGGAAATGATTGATGTGAGTTAGTCACCTAACCTAATCTTTATATTCCACTTTCATTTTTAATGATATTATGAGTTTATATACTTTGCCAGCACATCCCTATATGTCAAGCTATATGATTTTTCCCCTTTTTTTTTTCAAGATTATTAGTTTAACTTTTCTTATTGTTACGTTAATTAGTCATATAGGTTAATAACAAGTCATGACTTCAATAATCATTACATTATACAATAAAAAATAATAAATACCTTTCCGAGGATGAAATGTTTACAGGGATATGCTCAAGTATACCTCTAAAAAATTTCTAGGTGAGAATATATTTTAAATTTTACCAGATTGATGAAAGGTTTAAAAATAAAATTTGATATTAAAGGTTTGCTTTTCTTATAATAATAATAATAATAATAATAATAATAAATCATAGTTAAATGTAATTCATGAAAACCTCATATGTAAAATAGGAGTTAAATAAGTTTATATTTTTTTCGATGATGAAATTATTGAAAGACTATGCTTGAGTAGACCTATTAAGAAATTTCTAAGTAAGAATTTAGTTTTAAATTTTAATAGATTGATGGAAAGTTTAAAAATAAAATTTGATCTTAAAGGATTTTTTAATAATAGCAATTATTATGATAATAAATAAATCATAATTATAGTAATCACATGAAATTCTTAAATATGAAAAAGAGATTAAATAAGTCAATATTTTCTTCGATGATGGAATTCTTAAGGGTTATGTTCGAGTAAATCTTTAAGAAATTCTTATGAGAAAATGCTCGTTTAAGCTCTATCAGATTGATGAAAGGTTTAGGCAAGTAATTTAGTAATCGACAAATATTTCTTGCAATGAAATTCATAAGAAATAACGACCTCTTAAATTAAGACCTTAGTATAACATTAGGCTAACTAAGTATTGTCTTTACAACAAGTGTTGTCAAGGTGCTGGTCCTTCTTTACATGTAATCAAACTCTTGAATCTACTTTTAAACGTAGACTAAAACTTATTCTTTTTAGGGTGTCTTAGTTAAGTTTAGAATAACCTTAAGATGAATAGATTCATGAAGGTGATCTAATCACACCTCAAAAAGGAATAGTGAAGACTCCCATATTTGTATCTAGTGATCGAATTCGCATTTAAAACATTATGATAGTTTGGTGACTCCACTGGGGATTGTAGATAGTTGAGCCATGGTTAGCCTTATGATGATGTAGGTTCTAATAGTTGGTCAAAAAAACATTTTGTATCTCTTCATTTATGATTTTCTTTCATTAGGTGATAATCTTTGTATGGGCTAAAGGAAACACTCTCACCTCAATTTAACCCCTCTATTTGAATCCTATAATGGGCAAGGATTGGGGTGCCTTGCTCATCCTTCATGGGTGATGATAAGGAGCAATTCAGGGACCTTTACGATTGATTTGAATAACTCACGTAGCATATAGATAACACTTAGGTAACCAAATGTTAGGATAGAGCCATGTACACCCTTTGTAGAAAGTAATCCAAAAATAGGACACACGAAGGAACCCTCTAATTTTATGGTTATTAAATGCTTATGTTTTGATTATCATGCTTTGAGCTTTCTAACCATTTCATTTTCTTTTTTCTTCCTTTTTTATACATAGGGATCATCAGCTTATGATAGGTCTTATGCCATATAACAGCCTTTTGATAAGAGGAATCTTTCGTTAAACATTCATAGAAAGCCTAGCAAAGTCCAAGTATGACACATGTGAGTCCTTAAATAACCTGAAGTTGAAGTAAGAGCAATCCCAAAAGAGAGTAGTGAATTATTTGCCAATTGGTTATATGTCCACTCCTTCGGAAAAGATCTAACTTGATTTGACACAGAATAACTTTATTGACTTGGCCGATATTTGGTGATCATGGGATAAAATGAAACGAGAAACATTTCAATAGAAATATGGATGTTTAGCTTTGATTCTTCTAATCAAGATGGATAATAACTTGGTTCTGACTATGATGAAATTTTAGGATTCTTTCTATAGGTATTTTGTTTTCAATCGAAGCAGACATGGTACCCACTATTGAAGAATACAATGTACTGCTCCTTTTGGATTGTCCAAACCCTAATAAGATTCACTTGAAAAGCAACATAGGCTACCGTAAGAAGCTTTCCGGAATGACAGATGTTGATAAGTAGGAAATAAATCACTCAACGATCAAAAAATAAGAATATAGTTGTGTTCATGGAATTTCTTGCATGATTTCATTAGGGGACATCCAACTAACAAGAAAGGAATGAAAGCAGTGGCTCTTGTTCTCTATGGGTGGTAATCTTTCCTAAGATTGTAGGGTACATTGAACTAATTGTGGTATACCTCATTGATCGAATAGAATATCAAGTAAATGTGGCTTTAACCATTCTAGCAGAAACCATATGTTCTTTGAACCACTGTCGATGTTTTGGGATAGCCAATTTATAATATATGTGTAGCTGCTATATATATGGATCAAAAGTCATCTTGAATGAATTGAATCGAAGTTTTGTAAGTTCTAATTCACTTTCAGTGTCCTTATATAAGAGTTTTGCAACAGCTTTTAGCTAGAACCAAGATCTAATGGGGATTGGATATCATTCTTTCTCAAGATCACAAGCAAAATCATATGGAAAACTCCATGGATGAGGCTGGATCCAGTGTTATTTAGTTGTTTGGATTAACCTTGGGTACATCTCTTGGGATTACGAGGAGCTATCAGTTATGGGCCCATCTTAGTTGGAAGACAAGCGACATAAACAATTTATTCCTATGATGCATGGGCTCAAGTACTTAAGAGTTTTCCTACAAAGACGATGGGGTGCTAGGAAAAAGAAATAAACTCACCGAATTATGGAAACAAATTGTTCAAGTGGACCATGGTAAGCTCTCGAAGGAACTGCTCTTGAGTACTTTGTTTAGCATGCTAGATGGGCCAAAGATGTAGTTTTCCCTCAAGAAGAGAACCATGAGAGTCCAATTCAGCCCATACCGTCGGATCCTATGTTGGGCCTTGAGTTGGCTAAAAGAAAACTATAAGAAGAGAAAGATAGGCTAGAGCAAGAGAATGGAATATTGTGAGCTGAGATTAAAAAAATGGAAAAGAACCAAATTAAGCAACATGCGAAAATTAGACCATGACTGCAGCATGTGGAAGACGGCTTTCAATAAACTTGATGATAAGGCTTTCTAAAAAAATTCAAAACTTGAGCACATGAAGATGGAAAATAAGAATACTTATTTGCTACTTATGAAATGGGAAGAAAGATGTCAAGAATTGATTCATCAGCTCAAGAAAATGGAGGAAGAATATGGACAACTTCGAACAATCAGGCGTGATCAGTTAAATGTTTGACTAGTTCAAAACAATCGCTCATAAGATGGATGAGATGAATGATAGAATTGAAGAACTAAAAGCAAGCATCCATCCATTCCAACAAAATGGCATACAATTATTCGAGCTTTTGAAAGAAACCCAAATCTACTGTCGACAAATCATGAAATTTATTTGGAGGGCTTAGATGCTAAGACTTCTCATGAATGTTTTTAAAATTATGGGGAACCTTTTTAACTGAAGTTTTCTAATAAAGACCTCTTTTATCAATAATTATTACGTGGCCAAGTATTTTGCATTAATAAAGCGTTCATACTTGCATACTTATAATCATGAAATAGTTAAATAAATGCATAATATCCTAACCCCTACCATTTTGGCAATATAAAGGTTCAAAGATAGCTCGTCGACTGAAATTCTTGGAGCAATCTGCTCATAACATTACAATACTCGCACACGAGTAACAAATATGGCCGAGGAACAATCCAACAAGATTGAAGGAATAAAGAACGCCCAAGAGGAGATGAGAGGACAATTAGCCCAACTAATGGAAACAATGAAAGGGTTGAATAAAGGAAAAAGGGGAAGGAAGTGAAGACACCATGCAAGAGAATAGTCAAGATGCAAAAAACCCTACATATCTATTGGGTTTTGGCCAATATCCCAAATATGGGCCTACTGTTCATGAACACCTTGTTGTTCACTTAAGAGTGACGCTACTAAATGTACTTCCACAGTACCAAGGATTTACTGTTCCCATGACAAATTCGAAGCCATCAAACCCAATTTATGTTCCCAATCTAGATGATCCAAATGAACAGGAAAAGTCGAAACTTAATTCATAAGAAGTAAAAGAAGATGCTAGATCATAAAAAATAAGTTTACTAGAAGAAAGGCTTCAAGCTACTGAAGGAATGGACTTCTTCAGGTCCATAGATGTTGTAGGAATTTGTGTTGTGCTTGGTGTTGTAATTCTACTGAAGTTTAACACTCTAGACTCTGAAAAATATAATGGTACGAGTTGCCCAGTGACATATGTCACAATGTATTGTAGAAAGATGGCAGCTCATGCGAATGACGATAAGTTGTTGATCTAAGTTTTCCCAGATAGCCTTATTAGATCAGCTGCTAAATGGTATGTACAGTTGGACAAGAATCACATTCACTTATGGAAGAAGCTAGCTAGAGCCTTTATTTCTCGATATAAGCACGTTGTGGATATGGCCACCGATCGAATGTGTTTGCAAGGGATGGAAAAGAAGCTGACTGAAAGCGTCAAAGAGTATGGCCAGAGGTGGCAAGATGTAGCTACACACGTCCAACCACCTCTAGCTGAGAAGGAAACCACTATATTGTTTGTCAGTACTCTTTAAGCCTCTTATTATGAGAAGATGATAGGGAACGTGACAAAGAATTTTATAGATATGGTGGTTTTAGGTGAAATTATTGAGAATGCTATTAAGAGTGGGAAATTGGAAGCAGGTGATGCATCAGGGACAAAAAAAGGACGAGCCTCTGAGAAAAAAGAAGCTAAGGTTCAGACCGTTGCGTATGGAGGACTTCAAGGAGGATTTACACCCTATGACCCATCTCCTACCTATCAACCCTTTTTCAAAAAATTTTTTTGTTTCCTTATTAATAGTTATTTATTCCAATAATAATAGATAATAAATATCTTTAGTATATAGATTTATTTCATAATATTTTTCAAATTGTATTACACTTTTTCAAAAAAAAAAAAATTTAATATAATGATAATAAATAATAAATATATTTTATTTATTAATTAATTTGTAATTCTTTTTAAAAAATATTTTAGGGGTGACACCGAATTAAATATTTATAACTTTTTAAATATTTTAAATCTAAATTCATTTGATTTATCGAAAAATCTAAATCAGTTTAATATCCAATTATATCTGTCTGATATTGGAATCCGCTAAATATTTAAATTTAGTAAATTATTTTTAACATAAATTATAAAATTAAACATAACTAAATGTACAAATGGATGTCAAATTTAGATACCTAAATCTATATGAATAAAAAGGATTCAAACATCTGATACAATTTGAACCAAAATGAAAATAGATTTGAGTAATAGATAACCAAAGCTCATATCTATCGGCTCCGAATTTGCTTCATATAGCAAATCTAATATTAAATCTACAATGTTTGAGTTTAAATAATGGATCAGATAGTTTGGGGTATCTAATTTTGTACTAACTATTGACTTCAAAAATTCCTTTTTTTTCTTATTGATAATTATTTATAATAATAATTTAAATATTAACTTATTTTTAATTTATCTAAAATTGAGACAAAAAAAAAAAAGAAAGAAGCTGCCTCTTTCTCTCCTAGCTATAGGATCCCTAAGGGATACTTTTAATCCATAACTAGACTTGGCTTGAACAACTATTTATTGAATAAGATAATATTTTTATTTAAATTTAATTATAAAAATTATGTATATTAATATAAAAATAAATTTTTAATATTTTAATATTTTTTTAAATAATGATTTAGATTTACGGATCTGAACTTAAAATTTGATTTAACTCAAGTTAGAGCATGCTTACTTAAGGGTTTTGTTTTAATTGAAAAGTAATTGGAAATTTGATGCCTTGAAAAATTAGTTCATGGCTAGCCTTTGGTGCGTAGGACTGTCCTTGGATTCAATAAAAATAAAAAATAAAAAAAAATCCAGTGGGAATGGAGGAGCAAAAGTTTATCTAAACATATATAAAAATTAAACCTCTTCTATAAATATATATATTAATTAGAGTACAAATTTTTTGGTTCTTGCAATATTTTCGAGATTTTTTTTTAATTTATCATATAACATGTGCATAATTAATCCTGTAGAATGGTATATAAAGGAAAAATATGCATATATATAATCTTATTAGTGTTGAAGTAATCATTAATGTAATTAATTAAAAATTTTACTAGCTAAATATTTTTACAAAAGTACCTACACAAAGCATCGTTTTATTTATTTATTCTTTGGCAAAGCTTACACACACTTTATAAACATCCGATTTAGACGGTAATGTCACACAATAAGCGTAAGCATAGAACACAGTATCCTACAACAATTTAACAGGCCAATTAAGTTTGAGCAGGTCATTGTAATGTTTTTTTATTCACTTATATTTTTAAGGAGCAAAGCGCTCATTATTTACCAATGTCGACTTTTTTTTTTTTTTTTGAATATGCGAGTGATGAAGGGCGGGAGGAAAATTCTTTAATATCCATTAATCACATTAAATTTTGATTATTTTAAAATTAAATTAAATTAAATTATAAATAAAATTTAATATTTATTTTTTATTTGTAATAAAATTTGAAATCAAAATTTTATTTTAAAAATATTAAATTTTTTAATATTTGACCCCACAAATGTCGGTGACGTGCATATAATTGAAATGATGAAGGTAAGATTATTATTTGATATTTTTTTAGTACCATTGCGTGCATCGTCCACGAAAGGACGATCAAATTATTAACAAAAAGTTGGAAACGATTAACATGTGGGCGGCAATGGAATCATCTCAACTTCTTGCACATCAATTCTGTTCTAGGGCCATTGCTCAAATGAGTGACAGCGCAGCACCGCCCGACAGCTGCTGTCTCTGTACGTGAAAAACCAACAATGGTTGCATTTATAATTATTAGCATGTTAATCAGACTTCGTCCATTTAATATTTTATAAAAAATTTAAGTTTAAAAAATTAATTGCAGTATAATAATTTATTATCAATTTTTTATTATCTTTAGAGTGAAATTTTTGCAAATAATTATTTTAAAAATATTAATTTTTTTATTTTAATATATTATAATACAAATATAATCATATGACATGATAAAAATATATATACATGCTAAAATTTATACAAAAATAAATTATTAATGTATTAAAAGTTATATAAATATATAATTATGATTATAACATAAAAAAGTAATGTAAAGTTACAAACACTTGCATGACGAAATGTGCTACATGTAATATTTTAATTAAAAAACGTACATCTAGCCGTTGTTGATCAAGAACGTGACTGTGATTCAAGTACACGAAAACGAACACCTCGTATAAGCCTTCTAGTTTATTTTTTTCTTGAAAATTACCTTATGATGGTGCACAGGCAATTTATATAGACTAGACTAGAGACCTATACTAGAAAAGTAATTAAATTTGTATCCTACCATCAATGAGTCTGTATTCTAATTAGTTACTGAAGTAGAGTTTAACTCTTACCACTAAAGTAGTTAATCTATATGGGATTTGCTAGATAATATCATCTCACTATTAATTAAAATATTTATCTCCGTCCACTTAATTATCAAGTCGGCCACATAAAGTCCAAAATTCTTTTACTTGGCCCATATGATAAACCAAAAACTTGAATAGGTAATAATTCAATCCAAAACTTTAACATGGTCATAAGTTACTCTAGCCCAACTCTTACTCAATTAAAGATTTCACATAGGACGAATCATGGTAGCAGCATTCTAAAATGAATATTCTCTTCCATGGATTACAATGCATAATCCTCTCTAAAAGAGCACTTTATGAGATAATACTTTATGAATGAATTTTCTGTAATCATTCAAGGTCCACTTGACATGTAAACTTTATGTGCACAAACTGAAACATATCCATAAACTCTAAGAATGTAAAATTAACAAAATCAAAGAAGCCAAAATACATCTTGACAGAATTTAACTAGCCTCATATGATCCGCATGAATTTTAAACTGTTTTGTTAATAATGCTTTAGTGATAAGATCTGCTATTATTAAATTTATACTGATGTGTTAGATATCCACTTTTTGCTTCTTTATAAAGTATCTAACAATAAGCTACTTTATATCTATATGCTTGCTACGACTTCTATTTTTATCATTCTTAGAAAAGCATACTATATAAGAATTGTCATAATAGATGTTTAATGGCCTTGCTGACAACTATTAAACTAGAGATAAAATTTCTCAACCTTATTACCTGTGATATTACTTTATAACATAATTCCTTTAGCAACTTTCATAGTCCAAGGCTAGAAGTACTTTAATATCTACCAAGCACTTCTACTATAAAGCTTATGTGAAGTTTCTTAGAAACTTGATCATATATAAGGCTTCAATACTATATGCATATGTAATACCTTTCATATACTATTTTTCTAAATTATTTGGAGATATTGGCTTAAATTGAAATATGCCCTTTGTAATTTATGCCCTTGTAAGTGAATACCTTTGTATCCTAATTCTTCCTAAAACTATCTTGATATAGGCTTCTTAAGATAGACTTAATGTCTTTTCAAACCTATCTCTATGAATCTTTATCCCTATGACATATGAAGTTTCACTCAAATTATTCATATCAAAATTTTAGGAAAGAAAAACTTTGTCTCATACAACAAAGCTGAATCATTTCTCATAAGCAGAATATCACCAACATACAAGACTAAAATTATGACTTTACTCCTGGCTTTAAGGTATAAACAATGATAAATATTTTAGTAAATATTAAACTTTACATACCATTGGCGGGATGCTTGTTTTACTCTATATATTGATCTTTCAAAGAAACCTTCAAGTAAAATCATGTATACCTCTTCTAAGATCCCTATGCAAGCAAGTTATTTTCACTACCATTTAATGTGTCTCTCAATCAAAAGTGAGCTACAAAAGCTATGATAATTTTTAATGAAACTTTCATAAAAAACTAGAGAGAAAGTTCTATAATAATCAATACTTCCTTTAAGTGAAACCATATTCCACAAGTATAACCTCATCTCATTTGATATTACCTAATGGTAATTTAACGAGTTACTAGATTGGATCATTAGCCATTGATTTCATCTCTTTTATTATAGCTTTATGCCAAAGCATGAAATTTTCAATATTCATGGCTAGTGAAAATGCGATCATCTTGATGTCCAACATCAAAATTAGACTTTTATAGGTACACAACCAAGTCATAAAAATGGCTAGTTTCTTACCCATTGGATCTCTTAATTCTATAATCACTTGTAAATTTTGTACACCTTTAGTCAGTGAGATTAATGATCTATTGTAAATGTTGTACTTGATTTAATTGTTCTTCAGTTAATTTTGTATGTCTATTTTGAGATACAATCAAGTTCTTTATACAAGATCAATAAAAATAAATTTATTCTTCATCATTTGTACATTTTATACACCTTTAGTCAGTGAAATTAATGATCTATTGTAAAGGTTTTACTTGATTTGATTGCTCTTCAGTTAATTCTGTATGTTTGTTTTGAGATAGAATCAAGTTCTTTATAAAAAATCAATCTAAATAAATTTATTCCTCAATATCAACCTTATGAAGAAAGTTGCTCCCACTAGACTCATGATCCATAAAAAACTTAGCATTTCTAACTTCAACAATTCTAGTTGAATATGAGAGGCATATAAAACCTATACCCTTTAAAGTTAATTGCATAGCCAATAATTGCTAACCATTCTTGGATCCAGTTTCCTTATATTTAGGTTATAAGCCTTCATTTTAACTGGACAACACAAGTTTGAAATGTCTTAAGCTGGATTCCAACTATTCTGTAATTCTAAGAAAGTTTTAGAAAAGAATTTAGTTGGCATATTAATAAAGATATTAATAATCCATAAACTTATTGAAAGGTGTATGATCTCTAAATATTATAGTGCTTTCTTTAGCTCTCTTTTATGGATTTGTTAGTTTGTTTTTTTCCTTGATGCAACTAACTTAAGTGTCATTCATAAAGCTTAAAAGAACCTAGTGTGATCGATGCTTTATTAGCTATTAAGTTATTCATAAATGCAAAACATATATAATTAGGATGGAATGCCATTAGATCAAGTAATTTATCTCCATTTTCCTACTCTTTGAAATCAATATGATTTTTCTTCATATAAAGGAAGTGTGCCAATGACACTTGAACCAATGGTTCCATTAAAGGATCATACAAAATATCACAGCCAATACCTCTAATACCATTGTTACTGAAAAAAGTAATTTGATCCTTAAAACAGTTTATATCTATACTAGAAATCAAGGGATATTCACTAGAATTCAGTTTAGAGTTATGTTCAAGAATTTCAACAACTTTATCATTGTCAATTCTCCTAAATTTCTATATAAAGATGTGACACAATCTTTATACCATAACTCTGAAGGAGTTTTATCTATAGCATTTCTTTACTATCAGAAATCATATAAATAGTTAACACACTTATTCTCATAATTAGGATCCAAGTTAATGATGAAAAATTCAATCGAAAAATTTTTTTTTGAAATTTCAACAATAGAATTAAAAAATTTAAATATAAAACTCTTTTTAACTAAGAAAATTTCTAAATGAAAGATAAAACCCTTTTAAGGTTTAAAATAAATCTTGATTTTAAAAATGATCTTGATATTCCTTAGTGATTACTGTAATAGATGTTCCTCCTATTTTTCCTCTAGTTTCTTGACTTTACGAAACCTTAAATGGTTACAAAAATATAATTCGCTGAACATAAGTCCAACCACCATATATTATTAAGAACATCACCAAAAGAGATTTATACAAAATGAGTTTACCTTTATTTTTGATTCCCTTTTATACTTTAGGCAATCTTTCCTTATGTGTCAGAGTTAAAATAAAACAAAGAACTTGACGTCATTTTCTTTATTGGCATTTTTCCTATTTCACCTTTATAACATATTTGCCTACTTGTTACTTTTTACCTTGAGTCACTAGACTAACTGAATCTAGTTTCTTTTTCTTTAATCTCTTTTCCTGTTAAACACATATAATTGAGAGTTCATTGATAGACCATTTTCTTTATATGTGTTTCTCATGGTCATACTCATTAGGAAAAAAGTTAAATATGAAAGTGATAAG
>JBBYHM010353646.1:12324-23044 GCA_038381775.1 Adansonia rubrostipa | reverse complement strand
TTATTATTATTATTATTATTATTATTATTATTATTATTATTATTATTATTTTTTCAAGTAATGATAATTAGAATATGAAAATAATATAACAGAGTAATAAAATAAATTAAAAAATATGAAAGCCATAATAGATGATACTATATATAAAAAAAAAATCACATGTCAAACTAGCAATTAGAACTACCCATAGATCGGACAGCCCACCCAACCCAATAGGCTCGATAGGATCAAGTCCGGGTCTCAGATTTTAAGTTCTAAGCAAGCTCGATCAAAACAATTTTTTTAAATAAAATAATATTTTTTATTTAAATTTAATTATAAAATATATACATATTAATATAAAATATAATTTTTTAATATTATGAATAATGATTTATGCTTAAATGGGCGGGCCAAGCCAAATTCGGTCTTGAGCTTAGAATTCAAAATTTTTTCAGGCAATCGAACTAATATTTTTTTGGGCCAAATCCAGGCCTGGACTTAGAATTTAAAATTATGTAAAAATAATTACATTTAACATAAAATAAAAAATAATGTAAAACATACTTGAACTCAAACCCGAATAAACTCGAACTTGAATTGGCTCAAACTCGAATTGGCTTAAACCTAAATAGGCCTAAACCCGAATTGATCCGAACCCAAAAGAACCCGAATAAACTCGAACCCAAATCAACCCAAACTCGAAAAAACTCAAACCCAAAATGGCCTCTACTTAAAAGATTCAGAATTAGTTAACCAAATCTACTTTTAAAGTAACATCATGATTTCCTACTTTAACTAGGATTCTATTAACCTAGGGTTTTCAACCATTATAATTAGAGACTCAACTTTGGCATTCAAAAAGAGAAAAGTTAGATTTAAGAAGAGCCTGAAAGCATAATTAGTCAAGTAGAGGTGGCAATTAGGCGACTTTTGGACTAGGTCATTTTAGGTTAGATCCTTTTCGAGTTTGGGCCTTTTCGGGTTCGAATTTAAGTATTTTACATCATTTTTATTTTATATTAAATATAATCACTTTTATGTAATTTAATGTTTTAAAAAGTAAATTATTAAATTATTAATTTTAAGTAAATTTTTGCTATACTATGATATTTTTAATATATTTATTTATTAAAATATATTTATATATATAATTAATTTGTTATATAAAATTAATTTTTTAAATAATTTATTATTATAATATCATATATTGCAATTTAATCATAGTAATATTTAAAATAATTGACATGTTTTGTATGTTTGTGTCGTGTTTTAATTTTTTTCAATTGTGTTTGCATTTTATAATCATGTTGCGTCTGAAATTTTTAATTTTGTACCACATGTCATAACATGTCGTGTTCGCATTTATGTTACTTTTTATTTTATAGTCGTATTAAAAGTATTATATATTTATATAAATTTTGACATGTTAATAATTTGTTTTATGTAAATTTCAACACATTTACATAATTAAGTCATGTTATATAATTATATTTATATTATGATATATTAAGATACAGAAAACTTAAATCTTTAAAAGAATTACAAATAAAACATTTCTCTCATAACAAAATACAAATAAAATAATATATAAAATAATTAACAACAAATTATTAATAGTATTATTATATTCTTTATAATATTCTTTTTTATAAAATATTAAAACAAAACATCGTAATCACAAAATTATCTTTTGCCTATGTTATTTATCAATATATTTTATTCTTTACAATACACTTTTAATATTTTGCAATCATAAAGAGTTAATAAAAGTTTCATCTATAATAATATTTGTTTTAATATTAATTTGTACGTTTGATTTTTTGAATATTGGGGTAATACATATAAGCGACAAATGAATTAAAATTTTTATGAATTGATAAAGATTCATAATTTTCTTTAGTCATTTAATATTCTTATATTATACTTGTTTTCTCTTTACCGTTAAAGTGCTATTGAATATAGTTTTTGAAAGTGCTTTTTTGCATTTACTTTAAATTTTTCCCGTGATTTGGTACAAATTTGCTTGATAATATATACTAATTTTTAAGCTTTTTTGTTTGTATTATATTACCCTTATATTCTCTTCTACCATGTTATTAGTAGAGGTGTCACCTTGAAAAAATATTGAAAGCCCAAGCTCGAATTTGGTGCAACTTGCCTGCTATTTTAGGCCTGAATCACTGTTCTTAATATTAAAAAGTTATTTTATATTAATGTGTATATATTTTATAATTAAATTTAAATAAAAATATATTATTTTATCTTAAAAAATACTATTTTGGGTAGGGCCAGCTTGAAACTTAAAATATGAGATCCAAGCCAATTCAGGCCAGGTCGAGTTGGCTGTTCAGCTCGTGGATAAGTCTAGTTACTAGTTGAAGTCTAACATATGATTATTTTTTTAATTTTTGATACGGTATTATCTATTATGACTTTCATATTTTCTAATTTATCTTATTACTTTGATATACTATTATCATACTCTAATTATCATTAGCTAAAATAACAATAAAACAGTAAGAATATTATTCAAAGAAAAACTTAAAATTTTACTACTAAAATATATAAACTCTTAATATTTAATGAGTTTAACTAATTAAATTAAAGGAAATATGATAAATGGATGATACACCTCATTGACAATATTTTTAAAGCTCATGATATGATTTACTTTTAGATAAATTATTATTTCATCATATATAAAATAAAAATTAAGTTTTTAAGATTTAATTAAATTATTCAAAGAATATTAAAATAAATTTGATAATTAAAATTTTTGTTTTATAAAAAATTTTTTAATTATGATTTCATCATTTTTATTTTTAGTATTAAATTTGATTTCGGGTTAGGGTCAATCTCAGGTTGGGGATTCTTTCGAGTTTAGGTTCTTTTGGGTCTAAGTTTTTTCAGATTTGAGCCATTTCGAGTTCGGGCCATTTTGAGTTTCGGTTTTCGAGTTTTTAGTCAAATCGGGTTCAGGCTCAAGTTTTTTCAAGTGAATTTTCAAGTTTGGGTTCATTTTGCTACCTTTGAGTACAATAAGAAGAATTAGAAGAAGAGAACAAGTGGAAGATTAAGAGAAAAAGGAGAAGAATACAACTAGCCACCGTACTTGAGTTTTTTCTATCTCTTTTTTCTTTTTTTTTTCTTTTATTCTTGTTGGAATTTTTCTTATGATTTTGTTATTAAACATATCAAACATGTTTTCTTCTGTGGTTAAGGGTAATTTCAAAACCCTAGACATGACTTTCTAATTGATTTTCAAAATTATTCAATAATTATCTATTGAAATTGATTATGTTCTTCCAAAAGAAAAATTTTATGATTCTTATCTTGATTTGTTTAGATGTGCAATTAAATAGACCTTGATAATTATCTATTGCTAGATTAAAAATCTTGATTCATAATTATCTTGTTTTCCTATTCGTGAGTAGTAGTTGTAATCAATGATTATGGTTAAGTTCTTGTTGATTGCAATGTATAACATAACCTAAGTTAAATAATCTGAGCTTATCTGTTTATTACTTAGATCAACCAACCTTTCTTATATTAAAGCTTCTATTATATTAAATCCAAAGAGCTTATTCTAAATTATTTTATAATTAGGGATTACATAGAGAGTTTGTTCTATTTAATGACAAATTAAGGAAAAATTGGGATATCAGAGCCTGTTTTTTATCTACGGTTGGTAGTTTCAAGAGATAATTGAAGATTATTCTGATTTTGATTCATAGTTATGTTTAGAGGTGACAAATGATTCTTTAACCATACTTTTCATCATTATTGTCACTTATAATTTTGTTTCCTTAAATCTTAGTTTTACTTTTATGTTTCTTATTTTATTGACATGTTAATACAATCAACCCCTCATCATTGTTTAGTTTATCTTTTTTGTGCGGTCTTTCTAATTTGTTTAGTTATATTAGATTAGAGTTTTGTATCAGCAACTTATAAATTGAGAACAATCTTCGTGAATACAACCCTTACTACTATACACAATAATAACCATAATTTAATATAACTATTTAAGAAAAACATTATTTAGTGTATCATATATAGTATAAAATTTTATTACAAAATATTGCTACATGCTGTATGATATATGATGTTAAAAATATGCACTTTTGTTAATATGTACATATATATATATATATATATATTAATACTTAGTGAACTATGTAAAAGTTCATTTAATCATATATTTTTGTTTTATACAAGTGTTAATGAAACGATAATAAAATCAATATATTTTACTTTTTTACTAAAATAATAGTTATTCACTTAATATATGTAATATGCAATATTTATACTACACAAGTTGTTAAACCCTTTGCTATAATTTCTAACATAATAAATTTGTATTAAAATATAATGTAATATTAAGTTAAATACTATTCATAAAAAATTGTTTTACTATTCTTAAAAGCTGAACGCTCAATTGATTTTATATATATATATATTAAAATATTTTAATTTTTATTTTGAAAGATTTTTAATTATTATTTATTTATTATAAAAAATTTTATAAATTTTTATGTCCGGTGTCAAAACTAATATCCTCAATCTAGCAAAAATAAGCATGACTCAATGCAACAATCGGATATTCGAGAGTCCTAGACTAAAATAAATAAATAATAAATAAATAAACGCATTAGCGTAAGAAAGAAATTCCATTTGGTCCTTCTTAAAAATTTCTTTTCATTATAGCTGTTTTAAGCCGAAGGGAAATTCTGTTACAAATATTATACAAAACATTTTGCTCTTGCACAATGAAACAAACACTCATGTTTGGAAAAAACTCGTCGCATTCGAATGTCCATGCTACAACATATTAATTAATGCAGCTGACTAGTGGTATGGTTTAACAATCAACTGGGAAAGCAATAATCTGTTACATAGGTTTCCAAGGTGTTATCGGAAAGAACAAAACACTCCTCCAAATCAAAGGATTTGGGAACAACAAAACTGAAAACATACATACATATATATATATATATATATCTAAATTACTGAACCTAAAATTTGACATCAAAAGAATTGAGTTTATATAAATAGGAACGAAGAAAATATACGTAGACAAAGACCTCTTACATTATCGATGGCAGTGACTCAGTCCAAAGGCACCGACCCTTATTCCATGGCTTGTGGGGGATTTGATCCGGCAGAAGTCACAGAAAAACTTATACCATCAGATCCAAGGGGGCCAGAATCAGGATATCTCTTGTTCGTATTGTATGGTGAGGTGTTCGTTACCCTGGATGTAAATCACAAGCATGTAATATAAGATTAAGAAGCTCAGATTGCAATGCACCACAAATCTTCAATGTTCAGTTCCATAAACCAATTTTTTTTTCTTCAGTATCCACAAGCCCATTACATATACATTTTAAACAAGTACGGTCATGAACACTGCAAGGGTTACATGATATTATGTCACTCAGACTTGAAGGTGAATGTCTGATACAAGTATATATGGACACAAGTATGCCTAATTTTTTTCTAAGGCTTTTTTTATATTTGAAGGATTATATCCCACACTGAATCCCATGTTCGAATATATATACCAAAACAGATACTTAAAAAACATGACGAGTACAAATAAAACTTAGAATCATCTCACTTAGTTGGGAAGATAGTATCATCCAAGTGCATCACCCCAACTGTCACTGTTACAGATCCTAAACTATAACTTGACAATATCAATATTAAATTGTGACTTTCCAATCCCTACCATTTAAGAGGGATAGAAGGCCAACACACGATAAGGACCGAGTAGTGTTTCTATATAATTGTCACCAAATTGAGAAAACTAGAAAATACCTTTCTTTACGCTTCTCTAAAAATCGAGCCAAGGATGCTTTGCGAGCCTGGGGCACAGCAACTACAAAAATAATAGTAATTTTTCTTAAGACACAAAATAAAAGCAGAGTACATAATACATGAAATCAAACAATAGAAAAGAGTTTAGAGAAGAATACAACAACTACTGGAGAATCCTAACCAAAAAAACAAGAGTTTAATACCTGATGGAATTAGAGTTGTCACAGCAGATCCTATTGAATTAACAATTTTGGGAGGCTCTGTTTGGCTACTAGTAGATGCTAAAGCTCCAATCCTTGTGGCAGCTGTTAGTTCATTGGCGCCACTAGATCCTCCACTTGGCGGTAAACTGACATGGGACGTTACAGAAAGATGACTTGGAAGGCCAGACAGCGGTGACATCGTACAGCAATTGTTTCCAACAAAAGTATCAGCAGTAGAAGGTTGTGTGATAGGTATCTGTGCTTGAGTCATAAGAGCCGTTTTACTATGAGCTGCAGAAGATACATTTCCAGCCAATAGCATGATAGCCTGGGCCTGAATATGGAAGAAAAGAACTAAGTACCACCTAAAGTTAATGGTGTCAAACATATAAACCAAACAAAGCTGAAGCAACATGTTACCTTCTCAGGAGACACATCATCGTACACACATACTGAACCAGCATAAAAGATGGTCATCTGAGATGGTGCTTCAAATGATTTGGTAGCATTCCTACAAAAACAATTCATCTTCACCTTCAGCATTCCAGATAGTTTATCATTTATTATCGAGATTCATGAGATTGACTAGAATGAGATCTAGCAAAATGATATAAGTTTAGATACCTAAGATCAGTGGTACCCATAATAGAACTTGGAGTAACAACAGATACAGGGGGAGCCATGATTGGGACTCCAGCAAAAGGTTGTGGGTTTACTGTATTACCAATTATATTCTGTCCGGTGGAAGCAAGATGGGACTGGAGAAGAGGAGTGCTCATAGAAACTGTAATTGTTTGATTTGGGTGGCTGGAGGCTGGAAATATCCTCTCTTCCTGGGAACGGTGGCGTTGGAGTCCATCAAATTGTTGCAGACCATAAGATGCAACTGTGTAGTGGTTCCCCCCTTGTTTCTGCAAGTCAAAGGAGGAGGGGGAAAGGAGAGGAAAACTCAGTAAACCTGCGAGGAAAGTATAAGAGAACCAGGTCCAAAATCCTTGCCAATTGAATTTTGGAGGTTTAAAATAACAAAATATAGGCATAATAGAATCTCAAACTTCTGCTTAAAGTCGAATTGAACTTCTCAAGGCATGAAATAAAATTATGAAATATAAAAAATTAGAAACCAATGAGTTCATGATGGCAAGTAACAAACCTGGGTGAAGCCAGAATATGGTTTCCGGTTAGAATCAGCAGTTGATATTGGCATAAATCCCGATGACACAAGAGGATCATGAACAGCCTTTCCCGGCCTATCTTCTTGAGCAGCAGCCTTGAAAGACAGGAACTGTGGAACAGCAGATACCTTGTTTGAGAAAGACAACTGCATACCTGAACCCCTTAATAATACTGCAGAACCAAAAGGAATAGAATATCATTATGCCTGATTAGTTGCATTCTCATTATAATCTCTGAATGAACTTCAGAAAATGAAAACAAAGATAGAGACTTCATGCGTATAATTTTCTAGATACCTCCAAACTTAGAACAATGTAGGAATCAGTTAATCTTTCGGTTCACGAAAATCAAAATATTTAAACCATACTTGAAAATATGATGTTCATGTTCTTGATTGGTAATAATATGGAACAAGCTCAAGAAAAAAAAATTCTAAGAAAGTTTGTTCTTGACAACTAATAGAAGTGGAAAAGAAAGCATTTATTGACATTTAAAAATAGAATTAAATTAACAATGTGAGATAGATTATATGAAGCCAAAAAACCCACCATACATCTTATCATGAAGCATCCAATTCACGTTTGTTTATTTCTTATTATCAAAAATAGAAAAAGAGAACCATACTCTTTAGCACTAAAAAAGCCATTGTTCAGAACATCTATGGCACATCCCCCGAAGCAAGCAGCCATCAACTTTGGAATATATTATTCATCACATTGTACACGGATACTTTGTTTAATGAGTATTTCCATAAAAAAAAATGTCCGAAGCACATGTCATTACGCACTACCTTCGGAAATGCCGCATTTAAAAAAAATAAATAAATAAACAAAATAAAGATGCATAATAATTTTCTTTTAAATATTCACATCCAACGTTATGCATATCCACGTATGAATATAAAAGTCTTTTTTTTTAATAAATAAAATATTTTAAAAAATATATATAAATATAATCATACCAAATATATATTTATATCCGATATTTATTATTAAATTCAAGTAACCCAATAATTTAAGTAGTTCACAAGCATTATTTAATCACATCGTACCCATCCATGTTAATTTATTAAGAGGCAACCACGTTATTCGATATATTTTATCAAAAAAATTGTCTTCTTTTTGCAAGCCAAATATAATATTTTATCTCAAATGATCTTTTAGAAGTTAAAGAAGAAAATTTGTTTAAGAAAAAAAGCAACAAGACAACTCAACATATTCAACTAAATTTAATGTCTTGGCCAAGCAAAAACTAGCTCCATTTCTTTCATTTTTTTTTTCAATATTTCGGTTTTGGGGAAAAGGACAACCAAACCCCACCCAATGCTCCATTTGTCAAAACTTATCACAGGCAGCGCACGTTAGCATTTACCGCAAAAGAAAAATCGATAATTTTTTTTCAACGATTTAATAATCATCCACTAAATAATCACCCACTCATAACCGTAAATGTCCATGTCAACTTTATTAAAAGTATCCTAAGATTACTGTAAAGTGATTGTACATTGTGTTTCCAAACGTCGTACTCCGAAGTTCTTTTCTTTTCTTTTCTTTTTTTTTTTCCAATTTAAATGAAAAGATCATTTTGCTCGTGGGTTTTCTTGTTGGAGCAAAACTTTCCCTACCCACTTCCTCTTGTTTGGTTACCAAGAAAATTGAGTAAATCAAGAAATTGATTTAATCACTCAAAAGAATTAAAACGAAAAGTAACTACATGTACGAACCTTAATTCAACATGCAACAAAACAGTTTCTTATATCTAAAAAAATGAAAAAGTATTATGAAAAAAAAAATCTAGACAAGAAAATTTGAAAAAGTTTCAATCAGAAACACCAACTTCTATTGCATATTCGCTTTTGTTATCAATTAGTTACAAAAAAAATTAATCAATTTTATAAATTAAAAAGAAACGAAAACAATACCTGAATCCTTAGGCCCATCAGAGTCCTCTTCTTTGATTGTAATTGGAGCATTTTTTGAACCCAAACCCATAAAATCTCTCTCCATAATCTCCAAACGAAGTCAAAAAGAAAGAAGCAAACTTGAAGACAAATTCCTGTATCTTAATCCACGGAAAACCATTCAAAAAATAGCTTCTTAGAGCAGAGAAAGAATGGAAGAGAAGGAAAGACAACGAACAAAAGAGAAAGATAGGAAATATTTATATATATGAATGAAATATAAAGGGGGTTAACAGGTGAAAAAGAGACAGCCTGATTTTTAACTTTAAAGTCACATGTGAGATGTGGACCGTAGATTATTATTTTTTAAAAATATTTTTAGAATTAATAAATAAAGAAAAAAAAAGAAAGATTCCTTCCCTTTCTCCATGGGGTTTTACCGGATAGTCCGGTCTAAGACCGGCTATTGCCTGTTGGAGACCACGTTCCTTACCGAGCTTTAGAGTGACACGTGAAAGTGGTCAGATATCTTTATTTATTTTTTTGCAGATTTATCTCTAATAAAAAAAATGTTTGTGCGACCCGGTTCACGAGGGCAAAAATCGCGTGATGATGGAGGATGGAGAAGATTCTTTTAAACGTTGGAGGCTCATCAGTCAGGTGGTGCGACCGTAAACGCTCACAGTTAATTTCAATCACATCCCGCCACGTCGCTTCAGGTTTTTCCTTGCGGCGTGCGGCGTTTTGGATTGCGCTGGAGCCAAACAAAACTTCTCAAAAAAATATATCTAAAAATTCGGATGAGCATGTGAGCTGTGAATTGCGAAGCAGTGAAAATTAAATAAATAATAATAATAATAAAAAAAAAAGGCAAAGAAAACAAAAATCAAAATGAAGAAGGTGAGTCGCCATATGGCCCACCCGGTGGCTGCAGGTGAAGCTCCTGCTCGGATCTTGCACCTCCTGTTCTTCAAAATTTTAAATAACAAATTATAGAAATTAAATGTGTAACTTTTCTATTAAAAAATTGTTAATCGAAACTTAGGACACGTTAGCAATTGTTTTTTCTTCTTATTTTGTTTCTTGTTTTCTTTTTTTTTTTTAAAAAAAAAGAATTGTTTTTGTTTTGTTTGGTTAATATTACATATTGAAAATAAATATCCATAATATATTGAATATAATAATTCAATATACAAAAATAAAGTTTTAAAATTAGAATTAAAATAATATTTTGTTTATTAAATAATCATATTATTTAAGTAATATTATTTACCTAATATTTAAATGATATTATTTTTATTTCATTTTAGTAGAATTTAATATGATTAGATATAATATTAGATAATAAAATTATAAAAATATATTTCAATTAATATTTAAAAAATAATAATTACATGAAATGTCAAATAATATTAAAAATTATATAATATTAAATTATATTTCATAAAATTTTGAATTAATATAATTCTAAATTATATATATAATAACAATATGCATTAATATAATTATAAATTATATTCAGTGTAATTATTTAATAATTAAATAATTAATATCAATCTAATTATTACTAAATAAATTATACAATTATTAAAATATATTAACTTTTTTATAAACAAAAATATATTAAATGTAGTTTAAA
>JBBYHM010353625.1:0-23053 GCA_038381775.1 Adansonia rubrostipa | reverse complement strand
GGAGAATGCCTTTTTGGCGCCCAATTAAGAAAAAAAAGAAGATTATTATGTGCATCCATGTTTGTCCTAGTTGTTGGATGAACTTTGATTCTAAAAAAATGGTGGAAGGAAAAGCTTTTTTTTTAACGAAACCAAAGTTTCAATGTCATCTATCCTAAATAAAGAGAATGTGTTTATGGTGCCCAATCGAGAATAAAAAGGAGATTATTACCTGTATCCATGTTTGTCCCAATTGGCGGATGAACTTTAATTCTAAAAAATTGGTGGAAAGAAAAGCTTTTCTTATGAAACCAAAGCATCAATGTGATTTACCCCAATATGGAGAATGTGTTTATGGGGGCCTATCATGAAGAAAAAGAAGGAGATTATTACTTGCATCATTTTGTCATAATTGACAGACAAACTTTGATTCCAAAAACATGATGAAAACAAAAGCTTT
The DNA here is from genome assembly GCA_038381775.1 of Adansonia rubrostipa. Taxonomy (NCBI): domain Eukaryota; kingdom Viridiplantae; phylum Streptophyta; class Magnoliopsida; order Malvales; family Malvaceae; genus Adansonia; species Adansonia rubrostipa. Next base: position 22,614 of record JBBYHM010353625.1, on the reverse strand, counting down.
TCTTATGAAACCAATGCATCAATTCATTTATCCCAAAAAGAGGAATGTGTTTATGGCACATAATCGTGAAAAAAAAAGATTATTATGTGTATCCATGTTTATCTCAATTGATGGATAAACTTTTTTCTTAAGGAAAATGGTGGAAAGAAAAGGTTTTGTTACGAAACCAAAGCATCATTGTCGTTTATCCAGATGAGGAAAATATGTTTATGGTGCCTAATCATGAAAAAAAGGAGATTATTACTTGCATCCATGTTTGTCACAATTGATGGATGAACTTTGATTCTGAAAAAAAGGTTAAAACAAAAGCTTATCTTCTAAAAATAGAGCATCAATGTCCTTTATCCCAACAAGGAGAATGTGCTTATGGTGCCCAATCATGAAAAAAAGGAGATTATTACTTTCATCCATGTTTGTCACAATTGATGGGCAAACTTTGATTCCAAAAAATGGTGAAAACAAAAGGTTTTCTTATGAAACCAAAGCATCAATATCCTTTATCCCAATAAGGAGAATGTGTTTATGGCACCCAATCATAAAAAAAAAAAGAGATTTATACATGCATCCATGTTAGTCTTGATTAACGGATGGACTTTTTTTCCAAGGAAAATGGTGGAAAGAAAAGCTTTTCTTATGAAATTAAAGCATCAATATCATTTATCCAAATAAAGAGAATGTGCTTATGGTGCCCAACCAAGAAAAAAATAAGTTTATTACTTGCATCCATGTTTGCCACTATTGACGGATGAGCTTTGATTCCAAAAAAATGGTGAAAACCAAAGCTTATCTTATGAAACGAAAGCATCAATGTCCTTTATCCCAATGAGGAGAATGTGTTTATGGTGCCCAATCATGAAAAAATGAGATTATTTACTTGCATTCATATTTGTCATAATTGACGAACGAAATTTGACTCCAAAAAAATGGTGGAAACAAAAGCTTTTCTTATGAAACCAAAGCATCAATGCCCTTTATCCTAATGAGGAGAATATGTTTATAGTGCCCAATCATAAAAAAAAAAGAGATTAGTATGTGCATCCATATTTGTCTCTATTGATGCATGAACTTTCTTTCCAAGGAAAATGGTAGAAAAAAAAGCTTTTCTTACGAAACTAAAGCTTCAATGTTATTTATCTCAATGAAGAGAATGTGTTTATGGTGCCTATTCATGAAAAGAAAGGAGATTATTATGTGTATCCATGTTTGTGCCAACTAAAAGATGAATTTTAATTCGAAAAAATGGCAGAAAGCTTATGAAACCAAAGCGTTAATGTCATCTATCCCAATGGGGAGAATGTTTCTGGTGCCCAATCATGAAAAAAAAATGGATTATTCTATGTATCCATGTTTATCCCAATTGACGGACAAACTTTAATTCAAAAAAATGGTGGAAAGAAAAGCTTTTCTTATAAAACCAAAATGTCAATATCATTTCTCCTAGTATGGAGAATGTGTTTATGTGCCCAATCATGAAAAGAAAGGAGATCATTACATGCATCCAGGTTTGCCATAATTTACGAATGAACTTTGATTCCAAAACAATGGTGGAAAGAAAAGCTTTTCTTATGAAACCAAAGGATCAATGCCATCCATCCAACAAGTAAAATGTGTTTATAGTGCTTAATCATGAGAAGGAAGGAGATTATTATGTGTATCAATGTTTGTCCCAATTGAAGTATGAACTTTGATTCCAAAACAATGGTGGAAAGTAGCTTTTCTTATGAAACCAAAGTATTAATATCATTTATCCTAATGACGAGAATGTGTTTATAGTGCCTAGTCATGAAAAGAAGGGAGATTATTACGTGTATACATGTTTGTCCCAATTGATGGACGAGCTTTAAGAAAATGATGGAAAGCAAAGCTTTTCTTATGAAACCAAAGCATTAATGTCATTTATCCCAATGAGAGGAATGTGTTTATGGTACCCAATAATGAAAAAAAGAGATTGTTACTTGTATCCATATTTGTCACAATTGACGGACAAACTTTAATTCCAAAAAATGGTGGAAACAAAAGCTTTTCTTTTGAAACCAAAGCATCAATGTCCTTTATCCTGATGAAGAGAATCTATTTATGGCACCTAATCATGAAAAAAAGAGATTATTATGTGCATCTATGTTTGTCTCAATTGACGGACAAACTTTATCTCAAATGAAACGGTGGAAAGAAAAGCTTTTCGTAAGAAACCAAAGGATCAATATCATTTACCAAATGAGGAGAATGTGTTTATGGTGCCCATTCAAGAAAAAAAGGAGATTATTACGTGCATCCATGTTTGTCGCAATTGAAATATGGACTTTAATTCCAAAAAAAGGCAAAAAGAGAAGCTTTTCTTATAAAACCAAAGCGTCAATGTCATCTTTCCCAATAGAGAGAATGTGTTTCTAGTGTCCAATTATGAAAAAAATGAGATTATTTCATGTATCCATGTTTCTCCTAATTGATGGACAAACTTTGATTCTAAAAAAATGGTGGAAAGAAAGCTTTTCTTATAAAACCAAAGTGTCAATGTCATATATCCTAATGTGGAGAATGCGTTTATGTGCCCAATTATGAAAAGAAAAGAGATCATTACGTGTATCCATGTTTGTCACAATTGGTGGATGAACTTTGATTCCAAAAAATTGGTGGAAAGAAAAGCTTTTCTAATGAAACCAAAGCATCAATGCTATCTATCGCAACGAGGAGAATGTGTTTATGGTGCCTAATCTTGAGAAGAAAGGAGATTATTATGTGTATCCATGTTTGTCCTAATTAAAGTATGAACTTTGATTCTCAAAAATGGTGAAAAGTAAAGCTTTTCCTATGAAACCAAAGCATCAATGTCATTTATGCCAATGAGGAGAATATGTTCATGGCACCCAGTTATGAAAATAAAAGAGACTATTACGGATATCCATGTTTATCTCAACTGACGGACGAACTTTGATTCTAAAAAAATGGTGAAAAAAAAACTTTGCTTATGAAACCACAGCATCAATGTAATTTATCCTAATAAGGAGAATGTGTTTACGATGCCCAATCATGAAATGAATTAGGATTATTACGCATATCCAAGTTTGTCCCAATTGACTAACAAACTTTGATTCTAAAAAAATGCTAGAAAAAAAGCTTTTTATGTGAAACCAGAGCATCAATATTCTTTATCCTAACGAGGAGAATGCGTTTATGGCACCCAATCATGAATAGGAAGAAGATTATTGCATGCATCGATATTTGTTCCAATTGACATACAAACTTTGATTCTAAAAAAATAATGGAAAGAAAAGCTTTTCTTATGAAACCAAAGCGTCAATGTTATTTATCTCAACATGGAGAATGTGTTTATGGTGCCCAACAATGAAAAAAAGAAGACTATTATGTGCATCTACGTTTATACTAGTTGGCGGATGAACTTTGGTTCGAAAAAAAAGGTGAAAGAAAAACTTTTCTTATAAAACCAAAGTGTCAATGTCATTTATCCCAATGAAGAGAATGTGTTTATGGTGCCTAATCATGAAAAAGAAGGAGACTATTACGTGTATCCATGTTTGTCTCAATTGATGGACAAACTTTGTTTCTAAGAAAAATGGTGGAAAGAAAAGTTTTTCTTACGAAACCAAATAATGTGATCTAGCTAATGCAAGAGAATGTAGATGATGTTCCAAAGGACTTCTAAGTGTCAAGTAGACCTCTTACATGAGCTAAAGCTAAACAACTATAAAAAGATATGCAAGGACTAATCAAAAAGCTATTCTTACAAGAAGCTAAAGATGGAGATGGAGTGGACTTGGAATTCAAGGAGGAAGTGGGCTTCAATCAACCATGCTTAGTTAACTTGCTTTAGGCTTATGAGCAAGTTATTTAGTGATTGGGCTAGATGTTTATATTTAAACTTATCTTTTATGTACTTATGGGCTAGACCTTTTTAATATATGGGAGATGACTGTCAGATGTTATTTTAGTTGTTTTAAGTGTCTATATCAAGGGCCCATGCTTTAGGACACTAGTTATTAGGCTTGGGGCTTTGTTTTGACATTTTAATTGGCCATCTAAAGGCCTATACGAGTTTCACTAGTTAGGATGCTTTAGGGTTTTGTCTTTTGCCTATAAGTAGTATGTTGCAATTGTAAGATTGGTTTTTTAGTTTTTCATTAGATAATTAATACAAGTAGTCTTCTTGGTGAGGCAAATTTCTTTAAGCTGTTCTTTGGACTCCATCAGAACTTATCAAGGTTAGTTTAATCTTGTAGCATTCAACTTTTGATATTATTAGTTTGCACTTAATGCTAAAGCATTAGGTCAAGTTTCCAATTCCTTTGGTATTCTTGATTTGTGTTTTGTATTTAAATTATTGGTTAAGAATCCTATTTTAGTTTCTTATTATTTTCTAGGTTTGTAGTCTTTGATCCAAAGTGTTGTTCAAGGGTTTTAGGACATCATTCTTGGGGTTTCTGCATCATTTGGCATCAGAGCTTTGGTTTAGATCAAGTGATCTATCTCTTATTTCTTTTATCAAGTTGTTCTTGTCTTGATTTGCCTCTTAATTATTGTTGATCATTAGTTTGCTATTGGAAAAAAAAAAAGAAAAAAAGAAAAAAGTAAAAAAAAGGTGACAAAAAAATGTTGGATGCACCAACAACGAGGCAATTTATGTTCTGAGAACATGGAAGAGTTTAATATGATTTTACCCCCTTAGGTTGACTAGATTTTGTTCTTTCCTTTTCTAATATCTTGGTAGTATCCCTTTTCTTTTTTCTAATTAATTTTCTAGTTTTGTTACCTTTGCTATATTTATTTTATAGTTCCCTTTTTTCCTCTAAAATTAATTGATATATCAGTTTGATCAAATTCTGTGCTTTCCTTTTTGATATCTTGATAATTTCCTTTTTAATCTCTTTCCAATCAATTTTTTTTCCAATCAATTAATTGATTGATTGATCTTTTCCTAAATTTTTAGCATTTACATTTTCAGTTATTCATACACCTAATCATCGCAATTTACAGGACATTCATTGTTTTGTTTCCTCTTTTATTTTTTTCCATTAGGTTTTAGGTTAACTACATAAATTGAGTAAGCCCTATCTTTTGTCATTTACTTTAATTTCGTTTGTCAATTTTCTATTTTTCACATGTCTTCCTTCCTTTTGTTGACCTTTCTTTATTTCCAATTTGTTCATTTGCAAATTAAAGAGTTATCATTTGTTTGAATTGCTTCAAATTGGACTTAACTTTTGATTGCTTCATTGTGAGTATTTTAACAGGACCAAAAAAAATTCCAAAGTGGTAAAAGGCATGAGAGAGTGAGATCATTAGAGTAAGAAAAAAGCAAAATTGAGTGAAAACATGAGTGCAAGACCTAAATTGAGGATAAACACGTGAGGGAGTATTCTTGTGAAGTCCTCACCAATTTTTGTTATTACAAGTATGAATTTGGCAGGAAAAGGCATGGAAGCATCCAAAAAAGATCATAGTAGCAGTGAAAACCAAGAAACACAGCCAAAACTTGCTTTCACTCTTTGGGCCATGCAATAATAGTTTGAAAGAATGCAACTTGTCTTTGGAAATCTTCAAGATAGAATGGGCAGACAAGAAGTTACAATTGTGAGGATAAAAAGAGGGCAACCAAATGAAAGAAGGAATAGGCCAAATATCCAACCTTTAGGAGAAAATAAGCTAGTGGATGAAGAGGAGGATGAGAGTGAGGTAGAGTATATGAATGCAAGAAGATTTGCACAAAGAAAAGCTAGGCGAAACCGCTAGCCTAGAAGAGAGTGTAGGAATTATGATGGTTTAGACCAAAATATTGGTAAAATTAAAATGAAGATTCCTCTATTTTAGGGTAAAAATGATCCTGAGTTGTATTTAGAGTGGGAACAAAAAGTTGAGCTTATGATTGAATGCCACCATTATTCAGAAGAAAAAAAGGTGACACTTGCTGAGTTGAATTCACAGATTAAGTGATTGTTTAGTGGGATCAAGTTATTCTTAGTCGGTGTAGAAATTTAGAGAAACCTATTAAAACTTAGGCTGAGATGAAAGCTATAATAAGGAAGCATTTTGTGCCAAGCTATTATTATTGAATTTGCATCAGCGACTTCAAAACCTTACTCAAAGTTCCAAGAGTGCAGAGGACTACCACAAGGAGATGGAAATCACCATGATTAGAGCTAATGTGGAAGAAGGCTAAAAGGCAACCATGGCAAATTTCTTGAATGGCTTGAATTGGGAGATAGTCAATGTGATTAAGTTGCATCATTATGTAGAGCTTGAACAGACGGTGCATATGGCTATGAAGGTGGAGAGGCAACTTCAGTTTAAAAGGGTGCATAAGTCTACTTCATCAAATTCAGGTTTCAATTCTTATTGGATAATGAATTGGAGTAACACTAAAGAGGACAAAGTTATTGTCAAGCTTAAAGAAGACAGGGATAAAAATAAAGGCTAGGCAGTCAGTGATAAAAGAGGTACCAACTCTTCCTAATCTAATAGATATTATGATACTAAGTGTTTTAGATGTTTGGGAACCACCTATATCACTTCTCAAAGTCCTATTAAAAGAGCTATGGTCATGAGAGGCGATGGTATAATTGTGATTGATGATAAAAGTAAAAAAAAAATTCCTCTTCTTCTTCAATATACAACCTATGGAGAACCATTAGTAATTAGGCATGGTTTGAATCTACAAATAAAGGAGGATAGAGATGAGGAGCAACATGAGAACATTTTATATACTCATTGTCACGTTAATAATAAGGTATGTACTTTGATCATTGATAGAGGTAGCTATACCAATGTAGCTAGTCCTACCTTAGTGCACAAGTTGGGATTGCAATGCTTGAGATATCCTTAGCCATATAAGCTATAATGGCTGAAAGAATACAGGGAGGTTAAAGTGAATAAATAAGTGATTATTTCCTTTTTAATTAGGAAATATTCTGATAAGATGTTATATGATGTTGTACCTATGCATGCAAGTCATATCTTATTGGGAAGGCCATGACAATATGATAGGCGTGTTATCCATGATGGTTTCAAGAATAGGTACTTTTTTGAAAAGGATGGTTGACGTGTAACACTTATTCCAATGACACCCAAAGAGGTGTATGAATATCAAAATAAATAGATAAGGAACCAAAGTGAGATCACGTGTAATGAAAAAGAAGAGAGTGTGAGTGGTGAGAAAAACAAAAAAAATAAGAGCAAAAATAGAAAGAAAGTGTTGGAAGAGCAACTTATTGTGAGTGAGCAAGAAGAGAACCCGATAGCAAGAGTGAAAAATAAAAGCTTGTAAGCAAAAGAAAGAGAGAATGCAAGAGTGGTTTCTATACTCAAAAGCCTTTGATTGTACTTATGTACAAAGAGGCTTATTTGAAAACTGATGATCTTAACCATTCTTTGACTGGTGCCACTGTTCTTTATTATTGGAATATAAAGATGTCTTCCTAGAAAAAGTTCCAAAGGGATTACCACCAATTAGAGGAATTGACCATCAAATTGATTTCATCCCTGGTGTAGCAATTCCTAATCGTTTGGCATATAATCCTAAAGAGACAAAAGAACTCCAAAGGCAAGTTAAAGAGCTATTGGCAAAAGGGCACGTGAGGGAAAGCATGAGTCCATGTGTTACGCCCATGTTATTGGTTCCAAAAAAAATGGAACTTGGAGGATGTGTATGGATTGTAAGGCTATCAATAAAATCACTACAAAGTATCATCACCTTATTCTTAAATTAGATGATATGCTAGACGAGTTGTATGGTTCTTGCATATTTTCTAAAATTGATTTGAAAAGTGGATACCATCAAATTAGAATGAAACTAGGTGATGAGTGGAAAACTACCTTTTAGACTAAACATTGGTCATATGAGTGGTTGGTTATGCCATTTGGTCTTACTAATGCACCTAGTACATTCATGAGATTGATGAATCATTTTTTATATGTATTCATTGGTAGGTTCGTTGTGGTATATTTTGATGACATTCTAGTGTACAATAGGAGTTTAGATGAACATATGAATTATTTGAAATATGTGCTAGATGTTCTTAGGAAGGAAAAGTTGTATGCTAATATGAAAGTGTTATTTTTGTATGGAAAAAGTTATTTTTCTTAGATTTATTATGAGTGTAAAAGGCATTAAAGTTGATCCTACAAAGATAAAGGCAATTAAGCATGGCCGAAACCTAAATTTGTGACTAAAGTAAGAAGTTTCCATGGGTTAGCCAGCTTCTATTAATGCTTTGTGAGTGACTTTAGCATCGTTGCTTCACCCTTAACAGAAATGATTAAGAAGCATGTGACATTAAATGGGGAGAGGAACAAGAAAGAGCCTTTACTTTGTTGAAAGATAAATTATGTTCTGCTCTTTTATTACAATTGCCTAATTTCAATAAAACTTTTGACATTGAATGTAATGCTTCAGGGATAGGCATTGGTGCTATCTTGATGCAAGAAAAACATCCCATAGCATTTTTTAGTGAGAAACTCATAGGGCCTCTTGGAACTACTCAACATATGACAAGGAGTTTGTATGCATTGGTGAGGGCTCTAGAGACGTGGTAGCATTACCTTTGGCCTAAAAAATTTCCCATTCATTATGATCATGAATCCTTGAAGCACTTAAAGGGTCAAGGTAAACTGAATCACCGCCATGCAAAGTATGTAGAGTTTATTGAGACATTTCCTTATGTCATTCAGTACAAACAAGGGAAGGATAATGTTGTAATTGATGCTTTGTCACGCAAGTATGCCTTAATATCTATGTTTAGTGTAAAGTTATTGGGATTTTAGTATATTAAAGAATTGTTTGTAAAAGACCATGATTTTGCAAATGTGCATGAGGCATGTGAAAGTTCTGCTTTCAGTAAATTTTATAGGCAAGATATTTTTTCGGGAGAATAAACTTTGTGTGCCTTCTTGTTCTTTTAGAGAATTACTTGTGCATGAGTCTCACAATGGTGGATTGGTGGGGCATTTTAGGGTTTATAAGACATTGGCCATATTGTAAGAACATTTTTCTAGCCACAAATGCGTAGGGATGTTGACAGAGTTTGTTCTTGTTGTATTTAATGTAGACAAGCCAAGTTTAGGACATTACCTCATGGTTTGTACACCCCACTTCTTGTTCCTAATGGACCATGGATAGATTTATCTGTGGATTTCATTTTAGGGTTGCCTAGCACTAAGGGGAAATGATTCAATATTTGTGGTTGCTGATAGGTTTTCTAAGATGGCTCATTTCATTACTTGCCATAAAACTGATGACACCATAATCATAGCTGATTTGTTCTTTTGAGACATTATTCATTTGCATGGGATTCCTAGGACAATTCTGAGTGATAAGGATGTTAAATTCCTTAGTCATTTTTGGAGAATGTTGTGGGGAAAATTAGGAACTACGTTATTATTTTCCACCACTTGTCATCCCCAAATTGATGGGCAAATGAAAGTAGTAAATCAAACCTTAGGAATTTTGCCATGATCTATTATTCATAGGAATTTGAAAATTTAGGAAAATTGTATTCCTTATATCGAGTTTGTTTATAATCTGTGCATTCTTCAACTAGTTTCTCTTTCTGAGATTGTTTATGGTTTTAACTCTTTAACTTTATTGGATTTAATCCTTTACTGGTGAGTAAGATAGCTAGCTTAGATGGAAAGAGGAAAGCAGATTTGGTGAAACAGATCCATGAACAAACACGACAACATATTGAGAAGAAGAATGTAAAGAGTGCTGCCTAAGCTAATAAGGGACACCAACACTTGTCAATTTTGAACTTGGAAATTGGGTATGGGTTCAATGAGGAAAGAGAAGTTTCAGACACAAAGGAAAACCAAGCTACAACCATGTAGAGATGGACCTCTTCAAGTCTTAGAAAATATTAATATAATGCTTACAAGTTAGATTTCCTACGTAAGTATCAAGTGAGTTCCATGTTTAATGTTTTTGATCTTTCTTCTTTTAATGTAAGTGCTAATTCGAGGATGAATCCTTTTGAGGAATGGAGGAATGATGTGATCTAGCTAATGCAACAACGTAGATGATGTTCCAAAGGACTTCTAAGTGTCAAGTGGACCTTTTACACGAGCTCTGACTAAAGGACTTCCCAGTGCCGAGTGGACCTCTTGCATGAGCTTGGGCTAAACAACTACAAAAAGATGTACAAGGACTAATCAAGAAGCTATTCATACGAGAAGCTATTCATATAAGAAGCTAAAGGTGGAATGGAGTGGACTTTGAATTCAAGGAGGAAGTGGGCTTCAATTAACCATGCTTAGTTAACTTGCTTCAGGTTTATGAGCAAGTTATTTAGTGATTGGGCTAATGTTTATATTTAGGCTTATCTTTTATTTACTTATGGGCTAGACCCCTTTTTAATAAGTGGCATATGCCTATCATTTTAAGTATCTATATCAAGGGCCCATGTTGTGGGAAACTAGTTATTGGGCTTGGGGATTTATTTTGCATTTTAATTGGCCATCTAAAGGCCTATACGAGTTTTACTAGTTAGGATGCCTTAAGGTTTTATCTTTTGGCTATAAATAGTTTGTTGCAATTGTAAGACTAGTTTTCTAGTTTTTCTTTGGATAATTAATACAAATAGTCATCTTGGTAAGGCAAGTTTCCTGAAGTTCATCTTTGGACTCCATCAGAACTTATCAAGGTTAGTTTAATCCTATGGCATTTAACTTTTCATATTCTTGGTTTACAATTGATGCTAAAGCATTGGGTCAAGTTTCCAATTCCTTTGGTATTCTTGGTTTGTGTTTTGTATTTAAATTGTTAGGTTAAGAATCCTACTTTATTTTCTTATTATTTTATGGGTTTTTAGTCCTTGATCCAAAGTGTTATTTAAGGGTTTTAGGACATCATTCTTGGGGTTTTCGCATCACCAAAGCATCAATGTCATTTATCCAAATTAGGATAATTTGTTTACGATGCCCAATCATAAGAAGAAAAAAAACTATTACGTGTATCCATGTTTGTCTCAATTGACGAATGAACTTTGTTTCTAAGGAAAATGGTGGAAAGAAAAACTTTCCTTAAGAAACCAAAGCATTAATGTCATTTATCCAAATGAGGAAATGTGTTTATGGTGCTCAATCATGAAATGAAAGGAGAATATTACGTGCATCTATATTTGTCACAATGAACTTTGATTCTAAAAAAATAATGGAAAGAAGCTTTTTGTATGAAACAAAAGCGTCAATGTTATTTATTCCAATGAGAAGAATCTGTTTATGGTGCCCAATAATGAAAAGAAAGGAGATTATTATGTATATACATGTTTGTCTTAATTCGATGATGAACTTTGATTCTAAAAAAATGCCATAAACAAAAGCTTTTCTTATGAAACAAAAACATCAATGTCATTTATCCTAATAAGGAGAATGTGTTTACAGTGCCCAATCATAAAAAAAAGAGGATTGTTATGTTTATCCATGTTTATCATAATTGGTGGATGAACTTTGATTCTAAGAAAAATGGTGGAAAGAAAAGCTTTTCTTATGAAACCAAAGCATCAATGCCATGTATCTGAATGAGGATAATGTGCTTATTGTGGCTAATTATGAAAGAAAGCAGACTATTACATGCATCCATGTTTGTCACAACTGATGGACAAACTTTGATACCAAAAAAATGGTGAAAAAAAAAGCTTTTCTTATGAAACCAAAGCGTAAATGTCATTTATCCCAATAAGGATAAGGTGCTTATGGTGACAAACCATGAAAAGAAAGGAGATTATTAAGTGTATCCATGTTTGTCTTAATTGATAGATAAACTTTGTTTTTAAGGAAAATGGTGGAAAGAAAAGCTTTTCTTATGAAACCAAAGTGTCAATGTCGTTTATCCCAATGAGGAAAATGTCTTTAGGGTGCCTAATGATGAAAAAGAAGGAGATTATTATGTGTATCCATGTTTGTCTCAATTGATGGATGAACTTTGATTCTAAGGAAAATAGTACAAAGAAAAGCTTTTCTTATGAAACCAAAGCTTTAATGTTATTTATCCAAATAAGGAGAATGTGCTTATAGTACCTAATCATGAAAAAAAAGGAGATTATTATGTGCATCCATGTTTGTCACAACTGATGGACAAACTTTAATTCTAAAAAAATGGTTGAAAGAAAAACTTTTCTTATGAAACCAAAGCGTTAGTGTCATTTGTCCCAATAAGGAGAATGTGTTTGTGGTGCCCAATCATGATAAGAAAAAAGATTATTATGTGTATCCATGTTTGTCCTAATTAACGAACAAACTCTAATTCGAAGGTGAATGGTGCAATGAAAAGCTTTCCATGTGAAACCAAAGAAGCAATGCGATTTATCCCAATATGGAGAATATGTTTATGGTGGCCACTCATGAAATGAAATGAGTTATTACGTGCGTCCATGTTTATCCAAATTGACGGATGAACTTTGATTCTAAGAAAAACGGTGGAAAAAAAACTTTTCTTATAAAACTAAAGCATCAATGTCATTTATCCCAATGAAGAGTATGTGTTTGTGGTGCCCAATCGTAAAAAGAAATATGATTATTGCATGTATCCATCTTTGTTTGAATTGAGGGACAAACTTTGATTCTAAGGAAAATGGGGAAACAAAAGCTTTTCATATGAAGCCAAAGCATCAATATTGTTGATCACAATAAGGAGAATGAGTTTATGAGGCCCAATCACGAAAAGAAAGGAGATTATTACGTGTATCGATGTTTGTCTCAATTGATGGACAAACTTTGATTCTAAGGAAAATGGTTGAAAGAAAAGCTTTTCCTATGAAAACAAAGCATCAATGTCATTTATCCAAATAAGGAGAATGTGCTTATGGTACCCAATCATCAAGAAACCAAGATTATTACATGTATGTATGTTTGTCACCATTGATGGACAAACGTTGATTCTAAGGAAAATAGAGCAAAGAGCTTTTGTTATGAAACCAAAGCATCAATGTCATTTATCCAAATGAGGGGAATATACTTATGATGCCCAATCATGAAAAGAGATTATTAGGTGCATCCATGTTTCTCATAACTGATGGATAAACTTTGATTCTAAAAAAATGGTGGAAAAAAAAGCATTTCTTATGAAACCAAAGCATCATTATCATTTATCCCATTGAGGAGAATATGTTGATGGTGCCTAATCATGAAAAGAAAAGAGATTTTTACTTGTACACATATTTGTCTCAATTAACAGACAAACTTTGATTTTAAGCAAAACGGTGAAAAGAAAAGTTTTTTCTGTGAAACCAAAGCATCATTATCATTTATCCTAGTGACGAGAATGTGTTTATAGTGTCTAATCATGAAAAGAAAGGAGATTATTACGTGCATCCATGTTTCTCATAATTGACGGACAAACTTTGATTCAAAAAAATGGTGGAAAGAAAAGCTTTTCTTATGAAACCAATGCATAAATGTCATTTATCTCAAAGGGGAGGATGTATTTATGGTGCTCAATCATGGAAATAAAGGAGATTATTACGTTTATCCATGTTTGCCCTAATTGATGGACAAACTTTGATCCAAAAAAATGGTGGAAAAAAAGCTTTTCATATGAAACCAAAGCATCATTATCATTTATCTTATTGAGGAGAATGTGTTTACGGTGCCTAATCATAAAAAAAAACGAGATTTTTACATGTATCCATGTTTGTCCCAATCAACGGGCAAACTTTGATTCTAAAAAAAAGATGGAAAGAGAAGCTTTTCTTATGAAGCAAAAGCATCAATATCATTTATCCCAATAAAGAGAATGTGTTTATAGTGCCCAATTATGAAAAGAAAGGAGATTATTATCTGTATCCATATTTGTTCTAATTAATGAGCTAACTTTGATTTTAATGAAAATGTTGAAAAAAAAGCTTTCCATATGAAACCAAAGTATCAATGTTATTTATCCTAACAAGAAGACTGCATTCCCAATCATGAGAAGAAAAGTGATTATTATGTGTACCCAAGTTTGTCCCAATTGACGGATAAACTTTTATTCTTAGGAAAATGGTGGAAAAAAAGTTTTTCTTAAGAAAGTAAAGCATATTTATCTTTAATCCCAACGAGGAGAATTTGTTTATGGTGCCCAATCATGAAAAGAAAGTAGATTATTGTGTGTATCAATTTTTGTTCCAATGGGCATGTGAACTTTGATTCTAAGGAAAATGGTGGAGAGAAAAGCTTTTCCTATGAAACCAAAGCATCAATGTCATTTATCCCCATAAAAAGAATGCATTTATGGTACCTAATCTTGAAAAGAATGGAGATTATTATGTGCATCCATGTTTGTCCCAATTGATAGATGAACTCTGATTCTAAAAAAATGGTGGAAAATAAGGGTTTTCATAGGAAACCAAAGCATCAATTCATTTACCAGAATGAGGATAACATTTTTATGGTGTCCAATCACAAAAAGAAAGGAGATTATTACATGTATCCATGTTTGTCCTAGTTAACAAATAAGCTTTATTATAAGGAAAATGGTGGAAAGAAAAGCTTTTCGTATGAAACCAAACTGTTAATGTCAATTACCCTAATGATAAGAATATGTTTATCGTGCCTAATCATGAAAAAATAAAGATTATTACATATGTCCATGTTTGTCCTAATTGACAAACGAACTTTGATTCTAAGGAAAATAGTGGAAAGAAGCACTTTTCTTATGAAAACCAAGGCATCATTATCATTTAACCTAATGAGGAGAATAGGTTTAAAGTTCTCAATCATGAAAAGAATGGAGATTATTATGTGCATCCATCTTTGCCATAATTAAAGGACTAACTTTGATTCCAAAAAAACGGTGGAAAGAAAAGCTTTTCTTATGAAACCAAAGCGTTAGTGTCATTTATCCAAATAAGGGAACTATGCTTATGGTGCCCAATTATGAAAATACAAGATTATTACGTGTATCCAAGTTTGTCTCAATTAACGGATGAATTTTGATTCTAAAAAAATGGTGCAAACAAAAGCTTTTCTTATGAAACAAAACATCAGTGTCATTTATGCCAATAAGGAGAATGTGTTTATGGTGCCCAATGTTGAAGAGAAAGTAGATTTTTACATCTATCCATTTTTGTCCCAATTTGGCAGGTAAACTTTGATTCCCAAAAAATGGTGGAAAGAAAAGCTTTTCTTATGAAACCAAAGCATCATTATCATTTATCCTAATGAGGAGAATGTATTTATGGTGCCCAATCATGAAAGAGAGGAGATTTTTATTTGCATACATGTTTACCCTAATTGATAGTTGAACTTTGATTTTAAAGAAAATGGCAGAAAAAAAACCTTTTCTTATGAAATCAAAGGTTCAATGTCATCTATCCCAATGAGGGAAATATGTTTATGGCGCCCAATCGTGAAATGAATTAAGATTATTATGCATATCCATGTTTGCCTCAATTGATAGACAAACTTTGATTCTAAAAAATGGCTGAAAAAAAGCTTTTCTTATGAAACCAAAGCATCAATGTTATTTATCCAAACAAGGAGAATGTGTTTATGGTGCCCAATCATGAATAGGAAGAAGATTATTGCGTGCATCCATTTTTGTTCCAATTAATGGGCAAACTTTGATTCTAAAAAAAATAGTGGAAAGAAAAGCTTTTCATATGAAACCAAAGCATCAATGCCATTTATCCCAGTGAGTAGAATGTGTTTATGGTGCCCAATTGTGAAAAGAAAGAAGAGTATTATGTGTATCCATGTTTGTCTTAATTGACAGATGAACTTTGTTTTTAGGGAAAATAGTGGAAAGAAAAGCTTTTCTTCCGAAACGAAAGCATCAATTTCATTTATCCAAATAAGAAGAAGGTGTTTATGGTGCCCAATCATGAAAAGAAACAAGATTATTACTCGCATTTATGTTCGTCACAATTGACAGTCGAACTCTGAGTCTAAAAAAATAGTGGAAAAAAAGCTTTTCGTATGAAACAAAAGCATCAATGTCATTTATCCCAATGAGAAGAATGTGTTTATGGTGCCTTATAATGAAAAGAAAGGGAATTACTATGTGTATCAATGCTATCCTAGTTTGCAGACAAACTTTGATTCTTAAAAAAATGGTGAAAATAAATACTTTTCTTATGAAACCAAATCATCAATGTCATTTATCCCAATGAGGAGAATATGTTTATAGCGCCCAATCCTGAACAAAAAGAAGATCATTACGTGCATTCTAAAAAAAGGTAGAAAAAAAGCTTTTCTTATGAAAACAAAGTGCCAATGTCATTTATTCCAAAAAGGAGAATGTGTTTATGGTGCCCAATCGTAAAAATAAAGGAGATTGCTACATGTATCCTTATTTGTCCTAACTGATGAACAAACTTTGATTCTTAAAAAATTGTGGAAAGAAACACTTTTCTTGTAAAACCAAAATGTCAATGTCATTTATCCCAATGTCCAGAATATATTAATGGTGCCCAATCATGAAAAGAAAGGAGATTATTATGTGCATCCATGTTTGTCACTATTGATAGATGAACTTTGATTCTAAAAAATGATGGAAAGAAATGCTTTTCATATGAAACCAAACTGTCATTGTCACTTATCCCAATGACAAGAATTTGTTTATCATGCCTAATCATGAAAAAAAGGAGATTATAACGTGTATCCATATTTGTCCCAATTGATGAGAAAACTTTGATTTTAAGGAAAATGGTAGAAAGAAACACTTTTTTATTAAGCCAAAGCATCAATGTCATCTATTTCAATGAGGAGAATTTGTTTATGATGCCCAATCATGAAAAGAAAGTAGATTATTATGTGCATCCATCTTTGTCATAATTGAAGAAAGAGCTTTGATTCCAAAAAAATGGTGGAAAAAAAGCTTTTCTGTGAAACCAAAGCATCAATGTTATTTATCCCAACAAGGAGAATGTGTTTATGGCGCCCAATCATGAATAGGAGGAAGATTATTATGAGCATCCATTTTCATTCCAATTGACAAGTAAACTTTGATTCTAAAAAAATATTGTGAAAAGAAAATCTTCATATGAAACCAAATCATCAATGCCATTTATCCCAATAAGAAGAATGCATTTATGGTGCCCAATCATGAAAAGAAAGGAGACTATTATGTGCATCCATGTTTGTCTCAATTGAAGGATGAACTTTGTTTCTAGGGTGCAAAGTGGAAAGAAAAGCTTTTCTTATGAAACCAAAGCATTAATGTCATTTATCCAAATCAGGGCAATGTGTTTACAGTGCCTAATTATGAAAATAAATAAGATTATTACATGTATCCATGTTTATCTCAATTAATGGATGAACTTTGATTCTAAAAAAATGGCGCAAACAAAAGCTTTTCTTATGAAACAAAACATTAATGTCATTTACGCTAATGAGGAGAATGTGTGTTTTGGTGCCCAATCATGGAAAGAAAGTACATTTTTACACCTATCTATATTTGTCCCAATTGGCAGATAAACTTTGATTGAAAAAAAATGGTGCAAAAAAAAGCTTTTTTTATGAAACCAAAGCATCATTATCATTTATGCCATGAGGAGAACGTGTTTATGGCGCCCAATCGTGAAAAGAAAGGAGATTATCACTCGCATTTATGTTCGTCACAATTGATGGATGAACTTTGATTACAAAAAAATGGTGGAAATAAAAGCTTTTCATATGAAATAAAAGCATCAATGTCATTTATCCCAATGAGAAAAATGTGTTTATGGTGCCTAATAATAAAAAGAAAGGAAATTATTATGTGTATCAATGCTGTCCTAGTTTGTAAAAGAACTTTGATTTTGAAAACATGGTTAAAAGAAATGCTTTTCTTATGGAACTAAATCATCAATGTCATTTATCCCAATGAGGAGAATATGTTTGTAGTGCCTAATCATGAACAAAAAGGCAATCATTACATGCATTCTAAAAAAAATGGTAGAAAAAATAGCTTTTCCTATGAAAGCAAGGCGTCAACATCATTTATCCCAATAAGGAGAATGCGTTTATGATACCCAATAATGAAAAGAAAAGAGATTATTATGTGCATCCATGTTTGTCCTAATTGACGGATGGGCTTTGATTCCAAAAAAATGGCGGCAAGAAAAGCTTTTCTAATGAAACCAAAGCATAAATGTCATCTATCCTAATGAGGAGAATGTGTTTCTGGTGCCCAATTATGAAAAGAAAGGAGATTATTACGTGTATCCATGTTTGTCCCAATTGATAGACAAACTTTGATTCTAAAAATATGGTGGAAAGAAAAGCTTTTCTTATAGAACCAAAACATCAATGTCATTTATCCCAATGTCGAGAATGTATTTATGGTGCCTAATCGTGAAAAGAAAGGAAGATTATTACATGCATCCATGTCTGTCACAATCGACAGACCAACTTTGATTCCAAAAAAATAAGGGAAAAAAAATTGTTCTTATGAAACCAAACTGTCAATGTCACTTATCCCAACGGTAAGAATGTGTTTATGATGCCTAATCATGAAAAATAGGAAATTATTATGTGTTTCCATGTTTATCCCAATTGATGAGGGAACTTTGATTCTAAGGGAAAAGGTGGAAATAAATGCTTTTCTTATAAAGCCAAAGCATCATTGTCATCTATCCCAATGAGGAGAATGTGTTTAGGATGCCCAATCATGAAAAAAAAGGAGACCATTACGTGTATCCATGTTTGTCTCAATTGACAGATGAGCTTTGTTTTTGATGAGAATGGTGGAAAAAAAAGCTTTTCTTATGAAACGAAAATGTCAATGTCATTTATCCAAATGAGGGGAATATGCTTATGGTGCATAATTATGAAAAGAAACAAGATTATTACATGTATCCATGTTTGTCTTAATTAACGGATGAACTTTGATTCTAAAAGAATGGCGCAAACAAAAGCTTTTCTTATGAAGCAAAATATTAGTGTTATTTATGACAATGAGGAGAATGTGTTTATGGTACCTAATCATGAAAGGAAAGTAGATTTTTACATCGATCCATGTTTATCCCAATTGATGAACATACTTTGATTCTAAGAAAAATGATGGAAAAAAAAATCTTTTCTTATGAATCCAAAGCATTATTATCATTTATCCCAATAAGGAGAACATATTTATGGTGCCCAATCATGAAAAGAAAGAAGAGTTTTACGTGTATACATGTTTGTCCCAATTGACAGATGAACATTGATATTGAGGAAAATGGCAGAAAGAAAACTATTCTTATGAAACTAAAGCATCAATGTCATCTATCCTAATAAGAAGAATATGTTTATGGTGCCCAATCATGAAATAAATTGCGATTATTACGCGTATCCATGTTTGTCTTAATTAACGGATGAACTTTGATTATAAAAAAAGGTGGAAAAAAAGCTTTTCTTGTGAAACCAAAGCATCAATGTTATTGATCCCAACACAGAGAATGTGTTTATGGTGCCCAATCATGAATAGGAACAAGATTATTGCATGCATCCATTTTTGTTCCAAGTGACAGGCAAACTTTGATTCTAAAAAATGGTGGAAAGAAAAGCTTTTCGTATGAAACCAAAGCATCAGTATCATTTATCCTAATGAGGAGAATTTGTTTTATGGTGCCCAATCATGAAAAGAAAAGAGACTATTATGTGTATCTATGTTTGTCTCAATTGACAGATGAACTTTGTTTCTAAGGAGAATGGTGGAAAGAAAGCATTTCTTAGGAAACCAAAGCATCAACTTCATTTTCTAAATGAGGAGAATTGTTTATGGTGCCCAATCATGAAATGAAAGGAGATTATTACTTTTATTTATGTTCGTCATAATTGACAAACAAACTTTGATTCTAAAGAAATGGTGGAAAGAAAAATTGTTCGTATGAAACAAAAGCGTCAATGTCATTTATCTAAATGAGAAGAGTTGTTTATGGTACCCAATAATGAAAAGAAAGGAAATTATTATGTGTATCAATGTTGTCCTAGTTTGCAGACTAACTTTGATTCTGAAAAATGGTGGAAAAAAATGCTTTTCTTATGAAACCAAATCGTCAATGTCATGTATCCCAATAAGGAGAATGTGTTTATAGTGCCCAATCATGAATAGAAAGGTAATCATTACGTGCATTCTAAAAAAAGGGTAAAAAAAAGCATTTCTTATGAAAACAAAGCATCAATGTCATTTATCCCAATAAGGAGAATAGGCTTATGGTGCCCAAACATGAAAAGGAATGAGATTATTATGTGCATCCATGTTTGTCTTAATTGATGTATGGGCTTTGACTCTAAAAAATGGCAAAAAGAAAAGCTTTTCTAATGAAACCAAAGCATTAATGTCATCTATTCTAATGAGAAGAATGTGTTTCTAGCGCCTACTCGTGAAAAGAAAGGAGATTATCACATGTATCCATGTTTGTCCCAATTGATGGACAAACTTTAATTCGAAAATAAGGGTGGAGAAAAAAGCCTTTTCTTATAAAACCAAAATGTCAATGTCATCTATCCCAATGTCAGGAATGTATTTATGGTGCCCAATCATGAAAAGAAAGAAGATTATTATGTGCATCCATGTTTATCATAATTGACAGATGAACTTTAATTCCAAAAAAATGGTGGAAAGAAAAGCTTATCTTATGAAACCAAACTGTCAATATCACTTATCCCAATGATAAGAATAGGTTTATCGTGCGTAATCATGAAAAAAAAAGGAAATTATTACATGTATCCATGTTTATCCCAATTGACAAGCGAACTTTGATTCTAAGGAAAATGGTGGAAAGAAAAAGTTTTTCTTATGAATCCAAAGCATCAATGTCAACTATCCTAATAAGGAGAATATGTTTATGATGCCTAATCATGAAAAGAAAAGAGATTATTACATGCATCCATTTTTGTCACAATTAAGGATGAACTTTGATTCCAAAAAGATGGTGGACAGAAAATATTTTCTTATGAAACCAAAACTTCAATTTCATTTATCCCAATGAAGGGAATGTGTTTGTGATGCCTAATTATGAAAAGAAATGAGATTATTACATGTATCATGTTTCTCCTATTTAATGGACAAAGTTTGATTCTAAAAAAATGGCATAAAGAAAAGCTTGTCTCATGAAACAAAACATCAGTGTCATTTACTCCAATGAGGAGAATGTGTTTATGGTGTCCAATCACAAAAAAAAAATGAGATTTTTACATGTATCCATGTTTGCCCTAATTGATGGACGAACTTTGATTCTAGAAAAAGGTGGAAAGAAAAGCTTTTGTTATAAAACCAAAGTGTCTTTATCATTTACCCCAATGATAAGAACCTATTTATGGTAACCAATCATTAAAAGAAGGGAGACTTTTACGTGTAAACATGTTTGCCCCAATTGATAGACAAACTTTGATTTTAAGAAAAATAGCAGAAAGAAAATTTTTTATTATGAAACTAAAGCATGAATGTCATCTATCCCAACGAGGAGAATATGTTTATGGTGCCCAATAATAAAAAGAAAGGAGATTATTATGTGTATCCATGATTGTCTTAATTGACGGATGAACTTTGACTCTAAAAAAAGGGTTGAAAGTAAGGCTTTTTATAGGAAACCAAAGCGTCAATTCATTTATCCCAATGAGAAGAATGTGCTTATGGTGTCCAATCATGAAAAAAAGGGATTATTATGCATATCCATATTTGTCCCAATTGATAGAGGAGTTTTTATTCTAAGGAAAATAGTGAAAAGAAAAGCTTTTTGTTTGAAACCAAACTATCAATCACATATCCCAATGATAGGAATGCATTTATCATGACTAATCATGAAAAAAAAGATTATTACGTGTATCCATGTTTGACCCAATTGATGAACGAACTTTGATTCTAGGAAAATGGTGGAAATAAGAGCTTTTCTTATGAAATCAAAGCATCATTATCATTTATCCCAGAAAGGAGAATGTGTTTATGGTGCCCAATCATGAAGAGAGAAGGCATTAGTATTATCGCAACATACCTCGGGGTGGATCCTCACGGATCTATGGGTGCGTATGATTTAAAATATTTTCCTAACATGGAAATGTTTTCTTGACTGAGACTTTTCTTTTGCAATGTGATGAGAACAAGGACATACAGATTTTTGACTTATGATATAGTGAAGGGCCCATAAGACGAATCGCTCATCTTATTTATTTCGGATGACCATCATGAAATGGCCAATGTTTGGAGTCACCACCGATCATTTTAGGCTAGGCATGATCAGATGTCTATTGAAAGCTATGTTTTGAGTTACGAAACTCAGAACATCAATCCCGTAGTCTACATAATGCAAAGATTCATCATTTGGGTTCGGGAGTTGGTTACGCACAATGAGGTATGAACCTCTTTGTGATGCCCGAAATTGGTACCGTACTAACTATGTCTTTTTGGGTTTTGATTCTTTCGATCTTATCTTGTCATTATTACGATATAACCCCTTTTAATGCATGAATCTTGTAAAAATAATCCAGGTTTTGATGGAAAAGATGTAATCTCATAGAAACCCCAGAGAGATGGGGAATATAAAGATTTTTGATAAAAATGACCTCTAGATTTTACTTTGAAAATGGAATGTTCCACTTTGGGCACTGTAGAGATACCCACATGAAACTTTAATTTTATTTGGAAAGATTTTGGAAACATGAATGCAAATAATCATCACAAAGAAATCATGTTAGTAAGGCAATAAATGAAATAACATAACATGGATCATT
>JBBYHM010353615.1:0-23053 GCA_038381775.1 Adansonia rubrostipa | reverse complement strand
TCAGTTCGCACTTCCCATAATGTCCAGAATCAGACTCTTGGCAGTTCAATCTAAAATGCTGACAGCCTCCACCATATTGAAACGGCCGTCTACTAGATATGAAGGAAGCCGAGAACAGAGACCAATAACAAGCAGTGCAATTTGAAATTTTGAATGATTTGGTGATAGCAAAATACCTTGGCTTGTACTTCTAACTAAACATGAACACTCCAGCCCAATGAGATTTTTTTTTTTTTATTTCAATGATCTAGAAAATTAACAAATTGTAGTCTTTACAAATATGATAGAAGTTCATAGATCAAAACATCATAGCAAATATCTAGAGATCTCTAAAAGATTATATAAAAGTCTTGGCTCAGAATTGATGCAACAATGTAAAATTGGAAGAGAGCACAGGTTTCACTCACCTAGCAATTTTAACAACACTCATAAGGGCAAGAGACAGAAAGGGTGAAGGAAGAGCTTTTGACTGGCCTTCAGGCTGAGTGCTAAGGATTTCCTACAGCCAATTTTTATGCCATGAACGGGCAACCATTAAAGGAGTCCACCTGTAGAAAATAATTGGAAAACAAGAACAAGTCACATCTGGTTATTCATAAACGCAGGTTTCGAAAAGTAATAACATATATAACAAGTTTATCCTCCAACGTGACATCCAGGCATTCCACTTGTTATGTTCCTGAGGTTATTTTTTAATAGGATTTTTGCTTTTTGATTAACTATAAGCCACTGGACTGCTATTTTCATCAAAATACACGAAAATTTCTAACCTGTCATAGATTATACGGTGTAGCCACAAGTTGGCAGGGCAAACCTTTAAGATGTTACGAATTAAATCTTATAGGTCAGATTAATTATGGCATTACACCTTCCCTTTTAAATGACATCGCTTTACTCAAGAATCTGGAAACTTGAAACACAAACATAAAATATAAACCAATTAGCAGCAGTTTTACAGTAAGCCATGTTTACGAGGACAATTCATAATTACACATGATGAAACATAGATCCTTTGACTCCTTGATCAAAATGTCTCTTTTCCCAATGTAGTTGCTACAGTCGCAAACAATGGAGCGAAACTCCACCGCATGGCAAATTTTCACTAGGCTTGGGTAATTAATTTTAATCTTCTGGTTTACATATTGTCTTAGTCTTTCTTCTTTCTAATCCTCATATCTTTTTAACCCATAAATGCAAAAAATTGGACTGCAGGTCAGAAAGAGAGACTTATAAAGATGGAAAAATGAAAGGAATTCCGTAGGAAGGGCAAGAAGGGGAGAGAGAAAGCGGGAAGAAACGTAATTAAACTGGGAAAACCATCAAGTCTACTTTCGAAGACCATTCAGAAGTACATTTGATTTCATTACATGCTCAGAAATTCCAATCAAGTTGCCAATAGATAACTGCTTGTGCTTAAAGCATTTGCCTTGTACTAGCCACTCTTATCAAGGCAGCATTATAGTACTATTCTTACGCTATCTTTTTACATTTTAAAAGCAAAATCATTTTTTTAGTTAATTATGCATTTTAGCATAAGCTACAGTTCAAAGTTCTAGCTTCGAAATGCAAATTATG
Source organism: Adansonia rubrostipa (assembly GCA_038381775.1). Classification (NCBI taxonomy): domain Eukaryota; kingdom Viridiplantae; phylum Streptophyta; class Magnoliopsida; order Malvales; family Malvaceae; genus Adansonia; species Adansonia rubrostipa. The sequence goes on along the minus strand of JBBYHM010353615.1, from coordinate 21,478 downwards.
CTTTGTTTTCTTCCAATGAAAATACCATTGCTAAAAGTGACAAATGAAGCATTACATTCAAACATAATAAGGGTCACAGTAATATACCCATTTGCATTTGTAGCAGTAACACTGGTACCCCTCGCTATCAAAATCTGAAGCATCATACACCAAAATTAAAAATTGGAAATTGAAAGAAATCTTCGGCATGAATGATATTATTTCTTCTACTTCCTTTTTTTTTCCCCCTTTTTCCCTTCTTTTCTGTGGCTGTGGTGCTGCAGTGATTAAGAATATAGCTGACAACATTGCGCATTTCCACCACAAGCAGCATGGTCAACAGCAGTGCTACTGCGCCTGTAAGGTAACAAATGTAGTGATGCTCTTGTAATGTTTTTAGGAGAAAAATAATGTTAATATCAAGAAAACAAAAAGGAGAAAACTAGGATTGCAAAGGGGAAGATTTACTATTCTAATGGCATTTGAAGTTTTCATACCTATTAACCATATTGTTCTATATGATAACCTAGAATAAGGCCCTATAGTCTGATTGCATTATATCTGAGGCTTTGCTAATTAATATAAAATGACACTGAAATGAAAAGAAAAGTCATTTTCTATTTCAAAGCATCAAAAACATTTGAAGAAAAAGGAGTGGGGGTTGCCATTTAGCGATGTGGAACTCTCTGCTGACAGTATATATGTGCAATTTAGTAGCAGATAGGCAGAAAAAGTGTACCAAACCACTAATAGACAAGAAATCCATCCAAACATTTTAATGTGGACATGGCCGGGCAGCTTGGAAAAAAGTAAGAGAAAATGGAAAAGAAGCGGAAAAAGATGAGTAATTGAAGTACAATAACAATTGGACAGAGGAAACTGAGGCACGGGAGAAAAGGAGGGAGGAGGATAGGGGTTCTGACGGAAACGAGAAAAGAGCAATGCAGAATTAAACTGCCCGCTGCATGAATTCGCTGTTGTTGCTCAATTACAATCAGCTGCAAAACCATTAGACTGTTAAACAATCAACAACTTGGTAACCAGCAACCTTAAATTACCTATCAGATCAATTGTCGTTCCATCTTGCGTAGTGATCTCAGTAACAAAAGCTCCTAAATCCAGAAGCAACTGAACACTTTCAACATGTCCATTCAGTGCTGCCATATGAAGAGCAGTGACACTTCCATCAGCAGGTCTATGTATGACTTCATGTAGAGTTGTCAACTTTGGTAGTGGAGTGGGATTTTTATCTCATCTCTCTGTGAAGGGAAAGTTTATTTTCGACAGTCGGTTCAATTTGATCAAAATATACTCAGTTTTGTACCTTGTCATTTGTCAACTTAATGTGGATTTTACGTGATCTTGTCATGCAAAGAAAAAAGCCACACTGGATTTTGCAATCCATCTTTTGATTGGTTTCTAAGTTATTATTATTATTATTATTATTATTGGTTATCTTCTTCTCTTTTCCTCAATTTCTTCACTATTAGCACAAAACAAGCATAAAATTCTCAGTCAACTATCTAGGATTTTCTGTTTGTCTTTTTAGAAAAGAGGATATTGAACTTTCATTAACATTCGCCACTGGCAGTGAAGTTAAAGGATTGCTAAATAAGATGTAAAAAATAAAAAGATTTGTGAAATTATGTTGAATTGGGTTTACTTTCCCTTGATTGAATAGGCAGTATTCTGGTATTTATTATCCCTGAAAAATGCATCTTGTCTATAGCACTGTCGGTCACACCGACAAGAATCAAAAATAAAATGAAAGCGTGTAAGAAGTAGATAACACTACAATGAGAAACTTTTTGAGTGAGAATCATGAAATTTAAAACATATTTAATCTTTAAATTTGATAGAATGATTCATAATTTTTAGATTTGATTGTCACTTTGCATTTGTCTTTGCTTTTCTTAAGTTTTACGTTACAAAATAAGAAAATTACATTAAAAAAATCAATTAAAACTTCTTTATCAAGTATATAGCATGAAAAAAAAATATTTTAGTACAAATAAATGAAACTTCAATATTTAAGAAAAATAAATTATAGTAAAATCATCTTAAAAATTAATTTATTATTAATAATCATATTTAATTGAAATATTAATGATATTTAAAATTATGACATGGATAAAATAATTAAAATATGACTTGACATAAAACAAAAATATGACTTGCAATCTACATAAAACGAAGTATTATGTTCAAAATATATATATATATAATATCTTAAACACGATTATGACACAGTAAAATACATAAATACATGAACTTTCAAGTCTAACCACACCTACACTTTCAAATGAGAATGTTTCAATTTTATTTTCTTCTTTTTTTATTTATTAAAAAAATAAAGTTCAACACGTCTAAATTTTGATGTAGAAAGAACTTAGTGAATGAATGTCAACATAGTGGAGGAATGCAACATACTAGGATATGCTTGGATAAGAATTTTTTTTCAATTCGGGCCAACTCAATCTGATTTGAATTATTATTTATTAATAAAAATAATTTTTTAAGTTTAATTATAAAATATATAAATATTAATATAAAAATATTTTTTAATATTTTAAATAGTAATTTGAACTTTCAAGCTAATTAAAGATAATTTTAAGATTAATTAATTAAAGATAATTAGTGTAACTATATATGCAATGCTAGTAGTAACAGCCAATTTCAATTAGGACTAGTGTAAGTGTATATTAAATTGAACTACTTGGATAAGCAATAATCAATTTCAATTAGAATTAATATATTCAAAAAACAGCCCAGCATTTAATGAATTCGGCATGACATTTATGTTTGGTTCTGTAACTAAAATAAATGTTGTTTGCACCTTTATCATGAAAATGTATTAGTTTCATGAATTTAGCGAAATGGTCATGGTGGTCAAGGCAACTGTGTATTTACATGTTTTAGGAAATGGCCAAACGCTTACGATATTTGGTGTAACATATAAGTTTAGTACAATAACATAAACAAGCACCGTTGCATTTAGACTATAAACGCACTCGTTAAAGCAACTTAGCAAAAAGGCCATGTTGGTCTAGGGTTTTGTGCTCATATGCACTCCGAAAATAGCCTAGATTTTAATGAATACAGCAGGGCATTTAAAATTGATGCACTAACTCTAATTGAGATTAGTCAGTACATGTCCAAGTATTCTAATTTAATATACACTTAGAGTAGTTGTAATTGAAATTGGCTATTAATAGATCAATTTGTACATAGTTATATTAATTTTAGTTGAAATTGGTGATTAGTAGTCCAATTGATGAATTTATATAAATAGTTAAAGTAATTTTACTTGAAATTAGTGATTAGTAAATCAATTGATGAATTTGTATATGTAGTTATACTAATTCTAATTCAAATTGGTGATTAATAGTCCAATTGATGAATTTTATTATATAGTTACAGTAATTCCACTTTAAGTTGATAATTAATGTTCAATTGTTAAATTTGTATAGATAGTTACACCAATAGTAGCTCAAATTGATTATTAGTAGTCAAATTGCTGCATTTGTGTATATAGCTAAACTAATTCTATTTTAAATTAGTGATTAGTAGTTCAATTGATAAATTTATATATGTATTTACATTAATTTAATTCGAATTGGTGATTAGTAGTCCAATTTTGTATATGTACTTACACTAATTTGTAATTCAAATTGGTGATTAGTAGTCTAATTGATGAACTTGTATATGTACTTACACTAATTCTAACTGAAATTGGTGATTAGTAATCCAATTGATATTTTATTATGTAGTTACATTAATTCTACTTTAAATTGGTAATTAGTAGTCTAATTGATTAATTTGTACGTATAGTTACACTAATTCTACTTTAAATTCATGATTAGTAGTCCAATTGATAAATATGTATATGTACTTACACTAATTATAATTCAAATTGGTGATTAATAGCCCAATTGATGAATTAATATCTATATATATACACTAATTTTAACTAAAATTGATGATTAGTAGTCCGATTGATAAGTTTTATTATGTTGTTACACTAATTCTACTTTTAATTAGTAATTAGTAGCAGAATTGATCAAATTGCACATATGGTTATACTAATAGTAGTTGAAATTGTTGATTAGTACTTCAATTCTATATATGGTTAATAATTGGTTGTAAAAGCATTGGTAGACTTGGCAATTCATGTCATATTTGCATATATATAATGTTTTTTATATTTATAAAAAGTTTGATATGTAATACTTGGTATTATTTAGATTTTGAAACATGTTTTTATATTATGTTGAATCATATTTTAATTATTTTATCTGTGTCATATTTATAAATATCATAGTAATATTTAAGTTAAATATGATTATTAATAATAAATAATTTTTAATATGTCTTTAATATAATTTATTTTTTAAAAAATATTGAAGTTACATTTCTTTGTAATAAAATTTTTTTCATGATATATACTTGATAAAGAAGTTTTATCCAATAAATTTTCTGTAATTTTCTTACTTTTTCACACAAAACCAAAAATAGCAGAGATAAATACAAAGTGGTACTCAAATCTAAAAGTTGTAATTTATTCTATCAAATTCAAAAGTTAAAAATGTTTTGGTTCTCATTTAAAAAGTTCCCATTCTAGTTGTCACCTAAATTCTATTGTTGCTTGATTTATCTTCAAATCTGAGTGTTAATCTTTCTAATATAATTTCATTAATTTTAATTCTCTTATCATGAAATTTTTTCTCTAATTGATAATAATATTACTTTTCTTTCAATAAAGATGTTGACCTGAACGTTAACTTGCTAACGTGACTATTGACTTTGCTAACATGGTGAGCTTAATTAGCCAAATTTGTATAAAAATGATGTTATTAGTCTTTCTACAAAAATGTGAATCCAGTCCCTCTGCAATTATTTTAAAAATTTTTAATTCTTGTACTTGTCAAATTTTTAAAACTTTGATCCAATCTTTAAAATGCTAAGAAATATTAAAAATATTCATATCATAGGAAAACTTGATTATTTTATATTAATATTTAAAATAATAGTATTAGTACAGTATATCTTATTAATATTAGAATTTTGACACACCCACTACATTGGGTAAAAAGATTGATATTTTTTTAAAAAATATTTTTAAAAGAAATTAGTAGATAAATGTATAAAAGAAATATAGTTTTTTTTTCTTTTTAAAGTGTGGAGTTATTTTAAAAGTAAAACGATGGGTAATTTTTGAAATTTAAGTAGTCTTGAAGAGGTGGGAGTTCTTACAAAAAGGTAGATTGCAGGAAAAAAATAATTAAAAAAATTATACTTTAAAAGAAAATTAATAAGTAAAATTTTAAATTAGAAAAAATATAATTATCCCTAAGTTTATATTGTTGCTAATATTTTTAAATGTTTTTAAGCAATTTTAATAGCTAAATTTGTGTCCAGTTAACTCATGGCACCAACTCAGTCACTCTTTTTATATTATAAAGATAAATATTAAAAAAGAGTGATATTTATTAAAAATATTAAAATATTTATATTATTAAACTAGTGATGTTTTAGCTGATTTATAAGTTTTACTTAAGCAATATCGATAAAAAAATAAAACCCTAAATACAAAAAAAATAATAACTTTAAAGACCAAATTAGCTCAAAAACTATAAGGAAACTTGATTAAATGATAAAATTTTTTTAAAAAAATTATGAAGTTACTTGAAAATAAATTTCACATTATAGCATCATAAAGCTTATTGATTAACATAAAATGAAATCTCCATTTTGAAGATTGTTTTTCAAAATTTCAAGAAAAAGAGCTATCATTTAATAAGGGTACTTATCAAACTTGTGAATTTAATTTTACTTGAATCATACCTTAGACATGATTTTTATGCCAAAATTTAACTTTATTTGGCACGATGTATTATTATATTAATAAAAACCACTTTTTTAGTTTATTTAAAAAAAATTTAAAATTTTAAAATAAATGATTTAATATTTTAAAATTAAATATTTCTTGAATATTATGAAGCATAAATGTTTTTAGATTTTAATAATAAATTATTAATGTTAACAAAAGAGATAATACATTTTATTATTTAAATAATAAATATTTATAAAATATTGTTATTTGAATAATTTTTTTAATAATATGAATATTTTTAATCATTTTTTAATATTTCAAAAAAATGAATCAAAATTTAAAACTTGAAAAGTATTCAAAATCATTATAAGGGACTAAAACCTCACTTTTGTATAAAATACAAGGACTAACAGCATCATTTACTTAAAAAATTTTGCTAATGAAGCTCCCCACATCAGCAAATCAACATTCATGCTAGTAATTTTTAATAGAAGAAAAGTAACATCGTTATCGATTGGATTGAAAATTTCAAAAATAATGTAGTAAATAATTAAATCAGTAGGAATTATAGTGGATGGACTAAAACTTAAATATGGAGACAGTAAAGGGACTGACAGCAAAATTTGTCAGTAAAAAGTTGGATAGGGCATGGATTATTGGAATATCATATAAATGTGAACTTGGCTAGATTTAAAGTTAAAGATTTTTATAAGAGGAGAATCATTTGGTAAGAAATAATGTGGCAGAAAGGTACGATCCTTACAAGTCTCAGAATTAAGATATCAAAGATGATAGAATCAAATAGTTTTTAAATCCTCAGAATGAGCAGATGTATACTGGCCAACAGTCTTGCAGACATGTCTGGATGAACGAGGGTCCTTCAGTTAACAATTAAGAGTTTGTTGATGAACAAAGAGACCTATCCTTGTGTTTGTTAAACGATGGAAAATCATGCTTGGCAATTATGGAAGATGACACATTGCAGATGCACATTTGCACATGCTGGAAAGATAGAGGGTGGACATGTCGAAAGGGATTTTTTATCTTAAATGGCTTTCGAAAGATTTTACATTACGGTTAAATACTCGAACAACATGTTTGGTTCAGTGGAACGGAAAAGCCATTCTACCTTTATTTCGCATACTATGGTAACTTGGTAGTTTGGTTCACTAAATTATTAATTAAAGAACTAGGCATTTCACCCCTATTTTTTGAACTCTTATAATAAGGATTCAGTGTTGGGAGTCTGAATGGATATTTAAATCCATGAGGAACATAAAAAATTCTTTTGTCCGTTAAAGGATGGGAAATCATGCATGGCAGCTATGAAAGATGAAACATTGCACATGCCAAGAAGATGCGTGGTAGGCAAGTTGAAAGGGATTCTCGATCCTAAATAATTTTTGAAAAATTAACTTTACCTTACAATTAAATACTCGAACAGCATGATTTGGTTTAACAGAATAAAATAACAATTCCGCCTCTATTTTGCACACTATAGTAACCTGGAGTTTTGGTTCGTTAAATTACTAATTCAACAAAACCAGCATTCCACCTTTATTCCCTGAACTCTCGTAATAGGGATTCAGTGATGGGAGTTTGAATGGCTATTTAAACCTAAGAGAAATAGAAAAATCTCTAAAATATCTTTAAAAAAATCAATTGACAACTATTATCTCCAAAAAAAATAAAAAACCAACGTCATCTAAACAATTTTCAGCCTTCTAACATTTTTAAAAAATCATAACGAAGAGAAACTTTCTCTCTCTGGGTTTCTGTAAACCCTAAAACAATAAGAGGTTTTTGGGTTCAATTTAAGGAGGATGAGGAAGAGACAAAAAGGGAAGAACATATTTAAAAACGAAGACCTTTAAAGTAGTAACGATCAATGAAAAAGGGAAAAAGTCGTGAGGTTTAAATGTAGATCTAGGCTTTTCTAGACACTAACCATTGGGAAAAATAAGAAAAGGGGAACTAAAGAAAGCTTTGGGTGAAAACGAAAATTTTTTAGTTTGACTAACGGTGACTGCGGTCGATAAAACTGACAGTGACAATAGTCGTCAATTGAAATCTAGGTTTGGGCTTTTCCTTTTTGGGTTCTATTGAACAAACATTTGTTTATCCATTATATTGTAATTGGTGTTATCTACAGATTAGATAATTTTGGGTAATAAAAGATTTTACTTGTTTAATATTTCAACTGACTAGCAGAGATTGAAAATCTATTTTATTATTTAAAATATTAAAAATTATTTTAGTCAATATTTATATATATTTATAATTAAATTTAAATAAAAATATTTTTTACTATTAAATAATAATTCAAGTCAAATGGGATTAGTCTTAAGTTTTAAAATATCCAATACCTAACCAATCCCATTCAAGTCAGTCTAATTTTAATTAGACTTGTCCATAGGCTAACTATTTATCAGGCCTGACCCGGTTAGAATTACTACTTAATAATAAATTATTTTTTAAAAATTTAATTATAAAAAATAAATAATATTAATACAAAAAATCTTTTAAATTTTTATTAATTTATAAACTGTAATTCAAGTTTTCAAGCCAAGCCTGAGCAAGAAGTATAAAAAATTTTCAAATCATGACTTAAGCTGTAAACATCTCTAATTGTATTATAAATTATGAGCTTTTGAGTTTTGTACCTTAATTTTAGTAAATATTATCTTTATATTTTATAAAAAAATTATGTTAAAAATAATTAATAATAATGTTAGAATTTTATAGTTTAAGTGCATGATTTTTTGTTGATGATGTGACACACAAGTGTGGTAATATACCAAATGTGATTCCAATACGTCAGACTTAAATGATTAAATATATTTTTCTTGTATTTGGGAAGAGACTTAATTGTCAGAATAAATTGTTCATCCAACTCATCCTTAAATAGCCATTATGAAATAGCCGTTAATCTTGGAGCCTTCACCAATCTATTTAGGCTAAATGAGATTGCATAATCATGAAACTAGAACTTGAATCTTCACCATTGCTTTAGTTTTGTTGCTATTGATAATAGATTGAATATGGTTATGACTAGAAAAATAACATGAATTTAGAGTTAAATTAATTTACTATAATAAATTATATAAAATATCTTGACTTGAGCTCAACTTTTAAAATATGGTACAAATACAAATACAACACAATACATAAATCTAATTTATTATATGTACATTATATGTAAAAATTAAAATGAGTATCAAAATTTAATTCATTTAGATTATATTAATATCCATTATTTATATTCATATTAAGAAATAAAAAAATAATATAATATAAACCTAACTTATAAGTTATAACATCATTTAACACATTTTTTTATTGTTTAATCATCATAATACTTTTTCTTTTGATTCAATACGTTAAATTTAAAAAATTTACTTAGCTCAACCCATCTCATATTATTATTTAATATTTTAATTTTTATCGATAATTTATCAATACAATAATTTTTATTCAATAATATAAAAAACAAAAAAATTAATATGAAAAACCAATCACTATATAATATCTAACACAAAATTAGAACTATTTGACTAGGATTATACATGAACATTACATGAAAAAAATAATTAAAATATATGATGACACAAAAAAATAACATTACCATTATTTATATACGAATATATTAAAATTTATATAAAATAAACATGACACAAAATTAGAAGGTATTAGAATAATGACAACTGACATGACAGTTTCTGAGATAATAGGAAAAAAAGCAGAATACAATTCAGCACGAAAAATAACTCTAACATAATATAAATATACGAATATATCAAAATCTATATAATTCGAATTATTGACGTGTCAAAAGTTATATCTATATAATACCTTAAATATAAGTATAACAAAAAACAAAAAAAACAAAAACAAAAACATCATACGAGTAGATAATTTTTTTTCTTTTCTTTCCATTTTCTCTTTCTCTTTCTCTCTCTTTCTTTTCTTTCCCCGTTTCCCACAATTGCCACTTTAACTTATTAAGCTTTACCATAATTATCTATTGATTAAGAAAAATTTTCAAAAAGGAGAAATAGACTGATAATTACTAAAAAAAGTGAAATTGAGAAAATAATTTCAAAAAAAGAAAATAATAATTATTAGAATTATTAATAAGAAAGACTATAATCACTTTTTTATCCCTTATTTCATTCAAACTTTTGCCTATTGTTGTTTTCCTAGTGGGGCGGGGGAGAGTCAGTTCCCTCACAAAAAGAACCGAGCCCCAAACTAAGATATATTTATATATTATATATTATATTTAAATTATATATATTAAAAATATTATTTAAAAATAATAAAAATTAATATATTTTACATTAAATCTCAAATTTAATAAAATAAAAAATATTATATTAAATTTTAAATTATAAAATAATCTCGAGGGAACCGACTTCCCTCCTCCCATATGTATAATATATATTATATAAAATATATAATGTATATTACATTATATATATTAAAAACTATTTAAAAATAATAAAAATTAAAAATATTTTATATTAAATCTCAAATAATTTTTTTAAAAAAATTAAAAATAATATATATTATATATAATATGTGGGGGTTGATTCCCTTGGTAAGGGGAACCGGTCTCTCAACATATTATATATAAATTATATAATATATATTATGTATAATAAAAATTAAAAAATATTTTATATATTATATATATTAAAAGTACTCTTTAAAAAATATGAGTTCTATTTTTTTATTTTTTATTTTTTATTTTCAAATAGTATTTTTAATATATAATATATAATATATAATATATAATACATTATATATAATACATAATGTATATTATATATTATATATAAATTATATATATTAAAAATACTTTTTAAAAATAATAAAAAAAATATTTTATATTAAATTTTAAATTATTTTGAAAAAATTAAAATAATATATTTTATATATAATATATATAATAAAAGAATATATAATATAAATTTTATATAATATATAAACCTTATCACATAAGTAAATACTAACACTGCACATTACTAACGTTTATGAGATGATAATCATGTATAATGTATAAATGACCATAATTATATGCATAGATGACAAAAATTGATTGTTCCCTAAACCATATGATCCTGAACCGTATCAGATAAATAACTACTAATTATGCACATTACCAATACCGATGAGATGATAATCACGTATAATGTGCATATGATCATAACTAAATTTACATATGACTATAACTGAATATACAGATGACTAAAACTCATTATACCTTAAACCATATAACCTTAAATCATATCAGATAAGTAAATACTAATTGGGCACATTACAAAACTGATAAGATGATTATAACTAAATGTACAGATGATCATAACTGAATGTACAATTGACCATAACTGAATGTACAAATAACCAAAACGGATATATTAATTCCAACATATATATGAAAAATATTTAATTCTAACATATACATATATAGAATAATAGTACAACTAACCATATTGAATGTATAGATGTTACAAACTGAATGTGAGAATGTACAGAGGACCATAAATGAATGTATAGCTATCAAAATATTCAAAATGTAAGAATGTACAACTAACAAAAACTGAATGTATGGTAAATTGTATGGCCATTAATCGTATAAAATGTCATATAGCAATTAACCGCATTAGTTGCATAGAAATGATATTCATGTAAGATGTAAATATGATAATAAGTTAATGTACATTTGACCATACTCACATTTGGTGGTATCAGCATAATGGAATGCGCTTACGCATTAGATACATGTAGGATCGATGTACAACTCAACTACATATATCCTAAGTAAATGTAGAGGTGACCATAAATAAATGTACGGCTCACCATAACTTCATGTATAAATGAGTATAACTAAATGTATAGATTATCATAAATAAATGTATAGGTACCCTAAACTAAATGTACGCGAAGTTGTACGGCTATTAATCATATGAAAATGTCAGATAGCATTTAATCTCATTAGTTGGATATCAAATATGACAATCATGTAAGAGATATATATGATAATTAGTTAATGTAAATTTGACCATAACTCATATTTGGGGATATAACATAACGAAATGCACTTATGCGTTATATGAGTGTAGGAAACATTACATCTCAACTGTATATACCTTTAACTAAATCTACATGTGGTCAGAAATAAATGTACGCATAATCATAACTAAATGTACAAATGATTAAAAATAAATATACAAATAAACAGAAATGAATGTACAAATAAAAAAACTTGAATGTTCCTTATACCGTATGACCCCTAACCATGTGACAATGTCAAATTGCAATTATGGACATTAGTTGGACCAATGATATTATGATGATATAAGATGTACATATGATAATAAGTTAACGTATATCAGATCATAACTGAATTTCCCTACGAGAATAATGGAATCTGCTGACATAGAAGATGTGTGTGAGAAACGTTAAAAATAATATATATATATTTATATATATACTCATAAGTAAATGTACAGGTGGCCATTTATGAATTTACAGATTACCATAACTGAATGTAGAGATGAATATTGCTAAATGCACAGATGACTGTAAGTAAATGTACGGATGACTAGAAATCAATATACAAATAACAAAAACCAAATTTACCCTAAGTTGTATAACCCTTAATCATATGAAAATGTCAAATAGCAATTATGCACATTAGTTGGACCATGATATGATAATCACATAAGATGTACATATGATGATATATTAATGTATGTTGGATAATAATTGAAGTTCCTAATGAGCATAACAGAATGAACTTACATGGAAAATGCATGTAGGAAACATTAAAACTCAAATGCATATACTCATAAGTAAATGCAGAGGCAACGGCAGTTGAATGTACGAATCACCATAACTGTATGTACAGATAAATATAACTAGATGTACAATTAACTATAACTAAATGTATAAATGACTACAAATGGATATACATACAACCATAATTTAAAATTTAATATAAAATATTTTTTAATATTTATTATTTTTAAATAAAATTTTTAATATATATAATATAATATACATTATATATTATTATATATTATAAATAGTATATAATGTATATTATATATAATATATACTATATATATAGGGGAGTTGGTTCCCTTACATGGGAATTAACACTTCCCCCAACCACATATATATTATATATAATTATTACATATAATATATATAATATATATTTTGTATTATATATGAACTATTTATATTAATAATACTATTTGAAAAAATAAAAAATATTTTATATTAAATCTCAAACTACTATTTAAAAATAATAAAAATATAATTAATATTTTTAAATAGTATTTTTTATGTAAAATATTTTTCATCTGTTATTATTTTTAAATAGTATTTTTAATATATGTTACTTATATATAATATATAATATTTTTTAATTATAAATTTAGGATTTAATGTAAAATATTTTTAATTTTTTATCATTTTTAATAGTATTTTAATATATATAATTATATATATATAATATAAATATATATTAGGTGAGGGGGTCGGTTTCCTTTGTAATATATATAAATATATATTTTATAATATTATATATAATATATCATATTATATAATATATATTATACATAATTTATATATAATAAGTGGAGGGGTTAGTTCCCTTGCCAAGGGAACCATCCCCCCATAATATATATAATTTAAGATTTAATATAAAATATTTTTTAATTTTTATTATTTTTAAAATATTAATTTAAGATTTAATATAATTTAAGATTATTTTATAATTCAAGATTTATTATGATGTTGAAAAAAATAATAGCTAAAAGTTATGTGAAAGAAAAATAAATAAATAATTATAATATCTTTATCAATAATTTTAATAATAATTATTTTTTAAATTATTTTGTTTGATTTTATTTTTTAATAATTTAAAGTACATTTCCTTTTGGAAATTTCCCATCCATTAACCATTGCGACAATTGTCCTCAATCAATTCACATTTCCAAAATTATCACCGATTGATTGACCTCAACATTGACTACTTCCATTGTCTGCTTTATGATATAGACGAGTTGAGAGCAGAATAGACTGGTTTCATGGGTTGGGTTAGGGAAAAAGATGATGGGCATTCGATCTGTTGGGTTTGGTTGAAGTTTGTATTAAAAAGTCATACTTTTGGATCCATTATAATTGGGCTTGGGTTAACAGAAAGTTTTATATACATTTTTTAAAAAAATTTCGATTTGAATTGTTGGTAATAAATTTCATAATTTTAAACATAATAATGAAATATGATAAGAGCACCCAAGCAACTCAATGGCTGGTATATGTTTCCTCTATTTTCGAGTAAAGTTCGAATTCTCATTCTCAAATCTTAAAAGTTAATCAAAAAATATAGTATGATAAAAATCACGCAACATTTAATAAATATTAAAATAATAATAATAATGAACACTATATAATATAATATATTTAATAAACTTTTTATTTATATTTAATGGTTTATTATATTTATATTTAGTGCACTGCATCATATTCATATTTGATAATTTTATTATATTAAATTATATTTATATTTAATAGTTTATTATATTTATATTTGCTACAATGTATCGTACTATTCCATAGTCATCAAATATAAATTTTACCATTTATATTTAAACTGTTGACAAAACTTAAACACAAATTCTCAGATCAGGCTGGTACCCGAAATGGATCGATGAGTTTTAACAATTTTTTAATTCATAAATTTTGAGGTATAATGACGACATATGTAGATCACTTTTTGCAATCAGAATTTAGTCTAGCTGGCATTTGTTGATTGGATCTCATGGATAACGTTTAAATTAATTATAAATTTCATTTGGTGCACCCCTATAAATTACAATCTAAATTTAAGATAGTTTTTCATTTGTATTTTTTTTTTAACGTTTGGAACGTTATTTTAGGCCTTTGGTTTGTTTCCTATCTTTTGGATGCCTAATAACTTTGAAGATCCACTGTGGAAATAATGTATTATATTGGCTAATTATTCATATCAAAATTTGAAATATTAATTTCATAAAATCATAGATGAATTTTATGAAATATTTATCACATAGTTTTTCCAAATCATAATGTTTATTAAAAAAGAAATTATTCACAAAACAATGTTTGGCGAAGGTTGTTGGGAGGCCTTTTTCTAGGATTCCCAATTGTTGGGTGGATACCAAAGCTTGTATTCCTTCAGCTAGTGGACGACAGTGTAGGCTGGTCTCTTGCAGGACTCATCCGAGGATGATTGTTTTGTTTGAAATTTAACATGGATGGATCTATTAGAGCAACCAGGTCCAGCAAGTCGCAGTGGTGAAGGATGAGAATGAAAATAGATATTAAAAATTTAGATATCCGTAATTATTTAATTTATTTTTTATGAATTTAAATATTACACATTTGAATATTATATTTATTATTCGCAGTAGTTCGCAATAAATGTGAATATGAACTTTCGGATATCTATTATCAGAATCTATATTATTTTTACGAGCAGTGGATTTGAATACCGAATCCATTGCCCAAATCCATATTATTTCCATAGATCCAAATCCATTATCTGTTTACTTTAAAAATCTAAAAATTTATGTTTATGGAAATAATTGAACCTCGGTTTCTAAGGTTAACTATTTATTTAAATTTGGATTTTTAGTGGATTTAAATATTCGATAAAAAATACTTTTTTAATTCAGATTCAAATTCGGATGGTAATGTATGGATTTAATGCGAATAATTAGCGAATTCAAAGTTTATGGTGTTTATGTGAATTCGGATGTTATAAAAAAATACAGATATCTGATCCACTATCATTCCTTATCAAGGATTTAAATTGTAATTGTGGATGCATATTTTATCGCGTTGCACTTATTATGGTTGCACACATATATATATCATTCTTTTTAAATACGGTATTTAAAAATAGAATAAAAGTAACTAATAAAATTAATATAGTTTTAAACTTTTTTCCTGAACGGATTGATTATGAATCATAAATCAATTAAGTGTGGATCAATCTCTTTAAACAAATCATTTTAAATTAAAATAAAAATAATTAATAAACTAAATTTTTTATTTTAATTGAACGAGCATAGTACGAATCAAATCAATTCCTTTAAATAAATAATTTAAAAATAAAATAAAATAATTAATAAAATATTTTTATTTTTTATTTTTTCTCAAGCAGGTTGAGTACAGATCTTGAATTGATCCGCAAGTCAATGTATGGACCAATATCTTTAAATATATCATTTAAAAATTAGATAAAAATTGTTAATTAATAAAATAAAATATTTTTTTAACTTTTTTATTTATCAAGTACTTGCCCTTAACGACTAGCTAGTCAATGAACATACTAACTCCTTTAAATATATTATTTAAATAAAAAACTTAAATTTAAAAAAATTAAAAATAACTAACAAAATAATTTTTTCAAGTGGATTGAGTATAAATTTTAAACTGACTTATAAATTATTATGCAGTCAATCTTTTTAAAAGTATCATTTTGAAATAAAATAAAAAGCTAAAAACTAAAAATAATTAGTGAAATAAAGTTTTTATTTCTTCTCAAGTAGGTTAGATATGAATATTAAATCGATCCATAAATTTTTATATAGATCAATCCTTTAAAATATATATTTTAAAAATAACAAAAAAAATTAAAATTAAAATCTTTAAAAAAAAAAAAAAACTAAAGAAAACATACTACAAGCAAAAGAACTCAACATGTGTCGGGACCCATTAGTGCATTTTTTATTGTATGGTGTAGATTAATAGGTTTGTTGATTGCACTTATAATATTTCTATTTTCTTTGATTTTTATAGTTATATTTAGTTAAATCTAATATTAGGGATTTAAGCTCCTTAATAGTTCTCACAAATTAGGTTCTCTTGCCATTTCAAGTACTTAATAAATTATATTCAATTCAATCAGTAACCTATTAATTTCGTTTGAGTGTTGTGACGTGGTCAATTGTCTTGCTGATGTGCCATTAATTTCACTTTCACGGTATTTTTCTTGAATTCTAATACACACCCATATATATATATATATATATATGGCATTCTTGTGGGCCGATCAAGGGATATGCAATTAGAGGGGGCAAATGGAAAAGATCAAGCTAGGTTATCACTTCGGATCATAAAGGAAAATTCAAATCATTTTTTAGGTTTTTTTTTAATAATTTTAAATTTAAATTATTTTAAGTTTGAGTTATTAAATTTTAATATTTTAATCATCTTAATTTTAATTATTGACTTTCAATTTTAATGGCTGTGATCAAGTTTGACTAATATAATTAAAAAAAATTATTGACTTTAAAATCAAATCAAATTAATAAGATATTGTTCAAATTATTTCACTTGTAATTACTTTACTAAAATTATATTTTCTTGAATTTTTAGTATACCTTAAATTTTGATTTTTGATATTATAAGGCTTTTATTCATGAAGTACAATTGTAAAAGAAATCTTTGTGATTTAGTTAAAATAATACATAATTTTGTTTGACAAGTAATCTATTTTTATTAATATAAAATTAAATTAGTTTTACACACTTTTATATTTTTTTTATATGAGTAATATTTTAATAAATTAATCATTAGTTTTAACAATATAATTGTGCTTATCGTACACGTAAAATTTTGAATGAATCTAATATTTTTATCATATCGATTGAAAATTTTTTATTTTTTAATATATATTTAATAGTTAAAAATTTTTTTAGGTTGAATAAATATTTAGATATTTATTATTTACTTGAAACTTAATATACATGATACATATAAATAAAATAAAAAATACGATTATTAAACTAAATAAATATCAGTTGTATAAAAAATTAAAAAAATGTATAAATTAATTTAATTTTTCATTAATAAAAATAAATTTTTATCATTCTGTTTTCAAATATGTTTTACTTATAAATAGATGAAAACTACAAGTAGGATAATCTTGTAGTAAAAATTATTTTATAATAATTTTAGAAAATAATTTAAAGTTTTCAAATATTGGTAGATTGCTAGTTTGGGTACCAGTTTTTATCAAAGGGTGAAACGATTAATTTTCAATTCATTCTCTATCTGGCCCTTCCTACCTCAACTGCTAAGTTATCTACGCGTTTCTTTTCTAAGATACGCAAACACTGATAGGTCTCTCTCATGATGAGGTCTTGGAAGATCATCTCGACTTCAATATTAATTTCTTTACCTATCCATTACGCAATTGCTTCGATTTGTACGAATCCTTCAATTTGCTAAGGCAAAATATTGACGAATCTAATTAGATCTGACCACTTGCGAAAAACAATATATTATAAAAAATTAAAAAAAATTTAAAATAAAAGGTAATATAAATTTTATATAAAAATATAAATATATTAAAATTTATACAATTTAAATTATTAATATATTAAAAATTTATTAATTATATAATATTTTAAATATAAATATTATAAAATAATAATTTTATGATAAAAAATCAACTGAATTTAATATTATTGATTTAAATAATATCAATTTAGTTAATGATATAATATTAAACTTTAAATTAAATTTTAAAAAATATAAAATAAAAATAAAATATTATTTATTAAAAAATTAAATATTTTTAATTGATTGTATTTAAAAAAAAACTCATGCATAAAAAATAATCATTTTTAATTTAAATAATTTTTTTTTACCCACCCCACTTTTAAATATCTATATTTTTTACTGGACGTGCCAAAATGTACAGCAATATAAATCATGTCAGTTATACTTGCGATCTGGCGATTGTCGAGTGATAGTCGGTACATTAACAGAAGACAGCCTGCAAAATCGGGCATTCACGCACGGCATGACTCACGATTGGTTTTTTTTTTTTTTTTCTTTTTTTGATAAGTCTGAGTCACAATTGTTGGCAGAAAATAATTTAGCTGCTGACAGCTATGGAATATTGAACGGATTTTTTAAAAGATCCGAGATAACAAGGGCTTGAATTCATTAAGATTTTTTTTAAAAAAAATTATTTAAATCTAATCTATAACTTTGACATAATTAAAAAATATTATAATAATTTTTTGATTGTTAATTAGTATTTATAGATATTAATTAATATTTTTTTAAATCATAAAAGGACGATATACGTTAATTTTACATAAAATAAAAAAAATTTTAAATTAATATTTATATAATTATTTTTAAAAAATAGTATTTAATAAATTTAACTTTTGATAAAATAAGGAAAGAAAACTTATTTTCGATAAAGTTTTTGACCGGAAATGAATTAAATTCTAACTAGCAATATTTTTCTAAGAAAAAATTTTATGAAATCTTTTGTTGGATATTCGGAGGACAGGAATAGTTTCCATTGGAAATAACAAAATTCATCTAAAAATGTAAGAGAATTTCTGAGGAAAAATGCCGTTAGAAATGCTCAAGGATTCCACCAAAAAAATCATTTCCTGATTTATTGAAAAAAATATTTTTTTAATTTCATAAAAAATTAACATATATGATATTAATTTTTTATAGGCTTTTACACATACAAACTGTGTCACGTAATTGAATAATTAAAGCTTGTTTGAATATTTCATAATCTTTTAATTTTAACTAATATATGGATGACATTAAAATTTTTTAAAAAGTCATATATATTACTGTATCAAAATCTTAAAAGTTATGGATAAAAATAAATTACTATTCAAAAGTGAAAGACAATAAATGCAACTTTAAGGATGATAGATGAAACATTAATAAATATCATTTTTGAGCTAAATGTGATTAAACACCTGTTAAAATTGATTGTTTTAATTTTTTTTAAAATTATTTTAGAAAGACTAATTTTAGATGTGCATTGAAAACTAGGAAAAATAAAGTTAGGTTTAGTAGTCGGCTGCATATAGAGAAGGATTAACACTTTTTCCATGCCCATTAATCAATACTTGTTAATCATATGCTTTTTTAAATTTCAACTCAGGTTGGTTTTATTTTCGATATTTAAGAATAATTTTCATTTTTTGAAAGAAAGACAAAGACAAAAAAAAAGACAAAGAAAGAAAGAAAGAGAAAGGGAAAGAGAAAAGGAAAGGGAAAAGGAAAAGAAAAGGAAAAAGGAAAAGGAAGGGGAAAGAGAAAGAGAAAAAAAGGGAAAAGGAAAATAAAAAGAAAAAAATGAAAAATGAAAAAAAGAAAAAGAGAAATAAATGATGAAATTTGGTAAAAATAACTTAAATCTTGGCATTATTCACATAATTTTCAAAAAAAGAAATAAATGATGGAATTTGTATCATTTTGAATTATTTTCCTTTTAAGTATAACTTATTTTGGATTTTGGTTATTTTTAGTTTGAGCCGTTTGGTTCAAACAGAATTTATTTTATTTTTATTTTATGTTTCTAACTTGAGAGTTTATTTAATTTTTAGAGAAAGCTAAAGATAAAGTTAGATATTTAACGATTTATTGCATATTAAGATTTAAATATTTAATTTATATTGGAATACTATGTTGGATAGGAGAAATATAATTGTAACATTTATTCTAAAATCAACTAATTGAACTTTCTTTTAAGTAAAAGGTTTATCTATGAAGAAATTGAGATTAGATGCACTAGAAATGGTCATTGTAAAATCATGGCAAATTTATTGATGTTCCTGTGATATTTTCTTAGACCTTTTAATTTGTTTGGATAGATTAACTATCATTTCCATGGCATGTGATTTGTGATATAGACTTCTTGTTTTTATTTGTTGTTAATGTTGGATAGTTCTATCTCAATTAGTAGAATTAAGTAAATTTCAATTTTGTCACGATTGATTATAACTATTCATTTGATTATTTGCTTGCCTAGTTGTCGTTTCATCCTATTTAATCTTTATCTTGACATCAATTAAGTTTTTAAAAATGTTTGAAGTAATTAGTAGAATTAAGTTAATTTCAATTTTGTTACAACTTATGACAACCATTAATTGGATTGTTCATTTACTTTTTCAACCAATTTGATATTTAAATTGACATAATTTTAAGTTTTTGTAATAGATTTAGATTTGTGGAAGTTAACTTCTCGCCCAAAAACTGAACAAAAAGTGCTAAAACACTCTACCATAATGCGCCATTGGTGAACGAAAACCTCAACAAGAAGAACCAAATCTTCTGGCAAAGGCTTTTTTATACGAATATTGATAATTTTTTTATTTTTAATTTTGTACTATTTTCAATTAATTCCTGAAATGTGCTTTTTTTTTTTATTTTGTGTTGAAAACTCGTCAGTTACGATGGTGAGAACCAAACACAATAGGAAGTTGGCGAGTTCCCATCACCATCCAACACCACGTTCCCATCATTAAAAATGACCTAGTGGGAACTCGCCCAAGTTCCCACTACAAGATCCCCCCCCTCGGCTTAATTATTTTGCCAGCGGAAGGGGGCCAGCCTTGCCATAAATGTGTTTAAGGTCACAAACTTTGTTTCCCATGACATTAAACAATTACAATTAATTTTTAGGGGGGAGGAGGAAATGATTCGAGAAGAAGCAGGCGAGAGCTTGAAGCTCTTTATAAATAGAGCTTAAAGCTCTTCTTCTCGTATCGAAGAGAAGGAAGAAGAGAAATTTTTCGTAAGGTATGTTTTAATTTTTATTTATAAAAATGTTTT
>JBBYHM010353584.1:0-23060 GCA_038381775.1 Adansonia rubrostipa | reverse complement strand
TTTTCATTCTTTGTCCTCAAAAAGTAGTACTTTTTCTTTCTTTGTCCTCAAAGAGCAGGATGCTTTCTTTCCTTGTCTTCAAAGAGTAGGACGTTTTCTTTCTTTATCCTCAAAGAGCAAGACATTTTTTTTATCCCCAAAAAATAGTACATTTTCTTTCTTTGTCAAAGAGCAGGACATTTTCTTTCTTTGTCCTCAAAGAGTAGGATGTTTTCTTTTCTTATCCTCAATGACTAGGATGTTTTCCTTCTTATCCTTAAAGAGCAAGATCTTTTCTTTCTTTGTCCTCAAAGTGCATGACCTTTTCTTTCTTGTCCTAAAAGAGCAGGATGTTTTCTTTTTTTTGTCTTCAAAGAGCAAGACCCTTTTTTTCTTTATCCTCAAAGAGCTGGACTTTTCTTTCTTTGTCCTCAAGGAGCAGGACATTTTCTTTCTTGTCCTGAAATCTCAGGATGTTTTCTTTCTTTGTCCTCGAAGAGTAGGACCTTTTCTTTCTTTATCCTCAAAGAGCCAGACTTTTTCTTTCTTTGTCCTAAAAGAGCAGAATCTTTTCTTTCTTGTCCTCAAAGAGCAAGATGTTTTCTTTCTTTATCCTCAAAGAGCAAGACATTTCCTTTTTTTGTCCTCAAAGAGTAGGACCTTTTCTTTTGTTGTCCTCAAAGAGCAAGACCTTTTCTTTCTTTATCCTTAAAGAGTAGGACCTTTTCTTTCCTTGTCCTCAAAGAGCAGGACCTTTTCTTTCTTTTTCTTCAAATAGTAGGACATTTTCTTTTTTTGTCCTCAAAGAACAAAACTTTTTCTTTCTTTATCCTTAAAGAGCAAGATGTTTTCTTTTCTTTGTCTTCAAGGAGCAAGACATTTTTTTCTTTATCCTCAAAGAGCAGGATGTTTTTTTCTGTCCTCAAAGAGTAGGACCTTTTCTTTTTTTGTCCTCAAGGAGCAGGACATTTTTTTTTCCTTGTGCTTAAAAAGCAGCACGTTTTCTTTTCTTATCCTTAATAAGTATGACCTTTCCTTTCATTTTAACCCTCAAAGAGCAGGTTGCCTTTTTTTTTCTTTTAAGCCCACACAAGTTGGTGACACCCCTTTCATTTTAGTCATAAAAGAGTAGGATGCATTTTCTTTTTCTTTTAAGCTCGCACAAGTTGGTGGCACCCCTTTCATTTTAGTCCTCAAGGAGCAGGATGCCTTTTCTGCTTCTTTTAAGCCCACACAAGCTGGTGGTACCCTTTCATTTTAGTCCTCAAAGAGCATGACACCTTTTCTATTGCTTTTAAGCCCACACACGCTGGTAGCACTTCTTTTCTTTTAGTCCTCAAAGAGTGGGACATTTTTTCTTTCCCACCCAAAAAATAGCCTAATACACTGCCCGAACAAAATGGTGTTAATTTATCATTGCCCTATTCCTAAAACTTACCAACGGTTAAAGAGGGGCAGTTGTAGACACCTTATTTTTTTCGGACTAGTTTTTGGTATCCTAGGAGTTAGGTAAAAGGTGATAAAATAAAAAAAAATAGAAATAAAGCTAAGGGATGATCAAAGGTCATTTTTGGAAATTTTAAAATGCCTATGGACTGCTTTAAAGAAAAATCCAAAAAATGAGGCATTAAAGGACATTTTTAAGGTGTCATCAGAGTCATTTAGGTAAGTACGTGAGCTAATTTTCCTCTCTTTTTGACCAAGATAAGATAACTCGAGGAACCTAAGGTATGTATGAGTCATATAGGTGCTTAAAAACTATCACGAGGCTTTCATGTTACCAAAATTTTGAATTTCCATGTATAATAGCGATACAAGAGGGTTTGCTATTGATACTTGGCATGTTTATATCAATACAGACCTTGGTAGTAGCTAAAGTTCTGATTTTTGGCAAAATGTATTGATACACAAGCATGAGTATCAATACAAATCCATGGAGTGTCAAAATTGGCCTCTAAGTTTCGAGACTGGAAATATTTTTTGCTCCTAGTATTGATACACAACTCATTGTATTGATACTCAAAAGTAAAATGTGCCTTGTGTATCAATACAACATGTTCTGTGTCGATACACCAAGACATTTTTGCCTAGTTTGACCCATTTTCAGCCTTCGAAAACTCAATTTAAACATGTTTTTGCATCGAGGAACTATCATGTAACATTGCAAACCTTAACTATGGGTTCAGTAATGGATTCTAACTAATTTTTTGAGTCCAAACAATTAATGACAAAGGTCACTTTCATAAAATATATAGGTGTAAGAGGATGGCAGGCATATCTCCAACTTGTAGGCTTTCACAACCTTTTTGCCCACTTGCTCAACATAGCAGAACCAATAAGAAGGGAGTCAACTAGACATGACAACTAGAGATATGCCCTAGTGTAGAAGAAAAAAACCAAAAATTCCCTTTGCATTATCCTCTAAAAGAAAAGGGCTGAACTAAGAAAAATAGAACTAGCTGTCTCAGAAAAAAACTCTTTTAGTTATCAAAAAAAGCTCTCCAGCAATCCCAAAAAACTCTTCACCCACCCCCACAAATCCTCTAGCAACTCCAACGCTAAAAGCTCACCAAAACACTATTCCATTACCTTCCACCCTCAACCAACCTCCATTATCGTAGCTCCCTAGAACCACCACCAAAAAACCTTTAAAAACTCAACCTTTCACATATTTCATCCTAAAAACACCCCATTAGCAACTACATTACCAGAAAGCTTTTTCCTTTCACCCTTTTCTTACTAAACAATAGCAAAAAGAGGGAAGAAACTGAGCTTAAAATTGATGCTTTAAAGAAGGAAGAAACTTTAAGCCTTGGCTAGTATATCTTTTACTTTGTCCCATGTATCTTTTGTTTTAAGCACATATTTCATCTTAATAAACCTTTTTTATGCTTTTATGGCCACCTTAGGACTCCAATGCATTTTTTGTGGCTTTGGTTGTGGTAGTTTAGGATCTTGATGTTTTTCTTGGTGCCTTCATATTGTTTGTTTAACTAAGCATGCTCCTTTGCATTTTCATACCATAACAGCCTTTTTCCATGCACTTCTTTCCATGTCCCTTCCATATTCCTGTCTTCATCTCATGTTTAAAATATGCATCTTAATATGACACAAGTTTGCTCATGCATATCCTAAAAGCTTGATAGGCTCCATGAAATAAAAATGCCTTTTTCGGCAAACTCTTTTTAAACATGCTCATCCTAAGTATGTTCATGCATCTATCTATCATCTTTATGCATTTGTTTATCATTTTTTCTATTAAAAAAATGTTGCATTTGCTTGTGCATATATGTCCTCCATATTCTGCATCATTTTGTGATACTTTGCTTGTGCTGAGATGCATACTTAAATGCTAGAAAACCCGATTTCAAAAATATCCCCAAGTTAAGCACCTGCTATCTCCCATACATTGATAATAACATGGGCTTAAGAATTTTATGAAGTTGGTTTCCCATCATTGGTGTCAAAGCAATTATTCAGTTTTTTATTCATGGAAGAATGAGTACAAGAGTACTGGTTTTTCAAAAATTAAAATAAAGTCTTTTAGTTAAAAAATGTGAACCCTTGGTCCTAAGCCAACCACTCTCATAGTGGCATGGTTAACAGATTGCTCTATCATCCCAAACTACTCTGGGATAATGGAATAAACTCATGATGCCCATTTCAATCTCTCATCTTGGTTACAGATGTTTAAATGGCCATGGCCCCAGCTCAACCCAAAAAAAAAAAACCAAAATACTGAACTCCTCCCCTATTTTGTTCTGGCAGCATAATGGCCTAGTCTTGAAAATTTATTAAAAAAATCAAAAATGATTTATCCAGAATGTGTTGGTATTTTTCCTCTGAAAGGTTTCAAATTCCCTTTCCAACGATGTCCCATTTACCTTCAGATCATCTTAGATGAAATACTTAAGATTTTTTAAATCTTCACTATTTGGAACCCTTAGATCCAACGAGCAATTTATTGTTTGGGCTATTTTGGCCTAGTAAACAACATTTTTTAATTCCTTGAATATTTTTTTCCCATGGAGTTCATGAAATTCCCCTTTTGAAAAGGTATTATTCATATTTTAACAATTTCAAATGAATCCAAAATGATTTTTCAAAGTCCGTTACACCTTCACCCTATACATGCTACCAGTGTCAAGATTGGTTGAAATTCAAAAATTAATTTCGCATAGAAAGTGGTTTTATAGGATTTTGGGAATATTTTTACATTAATCCTCATCGAGTTACCTTTCCAACGATACCTCGTTTACCCTCGGGACCTCTGGATAAGCTTGAAATAAATTTACAAAGAGAAATAACATGATGCTGTCCTCTGTTTTCAACTTGATTTCTGAAATGTTTTTATTAAGGCATTCGAATGCCTCATGATCCACTCAGCTAATTCATGTAACCTGAGCCTTTTAGACTTGGACCAAGGCTAAACAAAAAAAGAAACATTTTAGCTAAACCTTTGGCTCTTGATTTTTAAAGATTCCTTATTTTTCAAAATATGACCTATTCCTCTTAATGTTGAAGATTTTTATTTTCAGGGATACTCCAACCCTGCTTCTCCAAGAGGATACTTTAACCTCACTTTTACCTTAAAATGACATCAAATTTTCATTTTTGGGGATACTCTAACCCCACTTCTTCTTGGGGATACTCCAACCCTGCTCTCTATGTTCCTTCCAAAATCTAACTTTTTTTCGGGACATCCCTGAGTCATCAAAACCTTTTTTTTCTCAAATTTCCACTGAATTCGACTAAGTCTCAATATTTTGATTGTCCCAAATTTTCATGTATTTTGTGTGGATTTATTTATTTTTTTCTTTTTCACCTTACTAATACATTTCCTTTTATAGGGACCTCGAACATTCATGCTTTAAAAGTCATTTTCAAAATCACCAAACGATATCTCATGTCAGTATCTCTCTAGTGCCAGACATGAAATATTTTTTTTTACAAAACCCATCTAGAGATCATTTTTATCAAAAACCCCTATGTTTCTCACCTCTCCAAGGTGCATCCATGATAAAATTTTCATTCAAACTCGGACTCGTATCTTTACAAAATTTCATGCATCGAGGGAATTATATTTAAATAATGATAAAATGGAACTGAGGAAATTGAGATTTAAGTAAGATGTAGTTAGGTTGTATCGATTTTCGGGCGTCATGGGGGCGTTAATCCTGCCCTACATGTAACCAACTCTTGAACCCAAAACAACGAATCTCTAGTATTATTTTCAATAGGCATCCGATCATGCCTAACTTAAAATGATCGGTGGTGACTCCAAGTTTATGGCCACTTCATGATGACCATTCAAGACTGGTCGATGAACTATTCATCCAATAGTCTTTTACTCCTCCATGTCAAACATCATCATATTTTTAAGTCAAGTGCGCTTTGGCCCTTCGGATTGTCCAAAGTTCATAAAAGCCAGGCAGATGGAATGTTGACATATCCCAATGAAGAGAATGTGATTACAGTGCCTAGTCACAAAAAGAATAGAGATTACTTCAAGAATCAAAGTTTGTTTATTGGATAAATTAGCAATGATTCTAAGGAAAATAATGGTAAAAAAGCTTTTCTTG
This sequence comes from Adansonia rubrostipa, assembly GCA_038381775.1. Classification (NCBI taxonomy): domain Eukaryota; kingdom Viridiplantae; phylum Streptophyta; class Magnoliopsida; order Malvales; family Malvaceae; genus Adansonia; species Adansonia rubrostipa. The sequence continues at coordinate 17,499 of JBBYHM010353584.1, read as the reverse complement.
CCAAATCAAAGCATCAATATCGTGTATCCTAATTAGAAGATTGTGATTCTAGTGCCTAATCATGAAAAGAATAGAGATTATTATAAAAATCCAAGTTTGCCTTATTTGACAGATGAATTTTGATTTTAAGAAAAATGTTGGGGCAAAAATTTTTTCACCAAAGAAAAGCATCAATATTCGTATCCCAATGTGGTGGATGTGCGTATAGTTCCTGATCACAAAAAGAATGGAGAATCTTCAGAGTATCTAAGTTTGTCCATTTGATGGATTAAGTTTGATTTTATGAAAAATGGTGGAAAGAGAAGCTTTCCTTGCTAAACCAATATTAATATCATCTATCCCAATGAGAAGATAGTGATTAAAGTGTGTAATTGTGAAGAAAAATAGAGGTTTTATGATTATCTAAGTTTGTCTCACTCAATGTATGAACTTCAATTCAAAAGAAAATGGTGAGGAGAAAAGTTTTTTGTGCTAAACCAAAACATCAATATCACATATCGCAATAAAGAAAGTGTGCTTTTAGTGCCCGATCACAAAAATAATAGAGATTCTTATGAGAATCCAAGTTTGTCTCATTTGATAGATTAACTTTGATTCTATGGAAAATGGTAGAAAGAAAAGCTTTTATTGCCAAACCAAAGCATCAGTATTAGGTATCCCAATGAGAAAATCATGATCATAGTGCCTAATCATGAAAAAATTAGAGATTATTATGAGAATCCAAGTTTAACTCATTTGACAGACGAACTTTGATTTAAAGCATAATAGTGGAAGGAAAAGCTTCGCTTGCTAAAACACAGTATTAATACATGTATCTTAATGAGGAAAATGTGATTATAGTGCCTAATCACTAAAAGAATAGAGATTATTTCAGGAATCAGAGTTTGTCTCATTTGATGGAACTTTGATACTAAGGAAAATGGTGGAAAAAAAGCTTGCTTGCCAAATTAAAGCATCAATATCATCTATCCCAATGATAATATCATGATTATAGTGCGTAACACTGAAAACGATAGAGATTATTATAAGAATCCAAGTTCATCTTATTTGACGGATGAACTTTGATTCTCACGAAAATGGTGCGAAGAAAAGATTTTTTTGCCAGACCAAAACATTAATATCGTGCACCCAAACAAGGAGAAAGTGATTATAGTGCCTAATAACAAAAAAATAGCGATTTTACGAGAAACCAAGTTTGTCTCACCTAACATACGAACCTTGATTCAAAAGAAAATGGTGGAAAAAAAGCTTTTCTTACCAATCTAAAGCATCGATATCATATATCCCAAAGAGAAAAACATGTTTATAGTGCCCGATCACAAGAAGAATGGAGATTCTTATGATAATCCAAGTTTGCCTCATTTAACGGATGAATTTTGATTCAAGGGAAAATGACATAAAAGCTTTTCTTGCCAAACCAAAGCATCAGTATCAAGTATCCCAATGAGAAAATTGCGATCATAGTGCCTAATCATGAAAAGATTGGAGATTATTATAAGAATCCATGTATGTCTCATTTGACAGACGAACATTGATTCAAAGGAAAATGGTGGAAGGAAAAGCCTTTCTTGCCAAAGCAAAGCATTAATATATGTATCTCGATGAGTAAAATGTGATTATAATGCCTAATCATAGAAAGAATGGAGATTATTTCAAGAATGAAAGTTTGTCTCATTTGATGGATGAACAATGATTCAAAGGAAATTGGTGGAAAGAAGAGCTTTTCTTGCAAATTAGAGTATCAATATCGTGTATCCTAATGAGAAGATCGTGATTCTAATGTCTAATCAAGAAAAGAATGGAGACTATTATAACAATCCAGGTTTGTCCCATTTAACAGATGAACTTTGCCTCTAAGAAAAATGGTGGAAGAAAAGTTTTTCATGCCAAACCAATGCATCAATATCTTATATTCCAATGAGAAGATGGTGAATATAATGTGTGATCATGAAAAAAATGGAGGCTTTTATGAGAATCCAAGTTTGTCTCACATGATATACGTACTTTGATTCAAAAGAAAATGGTGCAATGAAAAGCTTTTCTTGCCAAAACAAAGTATCAGTATCATGTGTCCCAATAAGGAGAATGTGATGATAATTCCTAATCATAAAAAGAATAGAGATTCTTATGACAACCCAAGTTCATTTCACAAATAAACTTTGATTCAAAGGAAAATGGTAGAAAGAAAAGCGCTTCTTGCCAAATGAAGGCATCAATATCATGCATCCAAATGTGGATAAAGGGATTATAGTGCACAATCACAAAAAAATAAAAGTGTTTACAAGAATCCAAGTTTGCCATATTTAGTATACAAACTTTGATTCAAAAGTAAATGGTGGAAAGAAAAGCTATTCTTGCCAAACCAAAGCATCGATATCATGTATCCCAATTAGGAGAATGTGTTTATAGTACCCGATCAGAAAAGAAATAGATATGCTTGCGAGAATCCAAGTTTATCTTATTGGATGGATGAGCTAGGACTCTAAAGAAAATAGTGGAAAGAAAGGTTTTCCTTTCTAAACCAAAGCATTAATATCATTTATTCCAATGAGAGATCATGAATATAGTACGTAACTATGAAAGGAATAGAGGTTTTTAAGAGAATCCAACTTTGTCTCACTTGATATATGAACTTTGATTTAAAAGAAAATGGTGGAATTATCCTGTCATACCAAAGCATTAATACCATGTATCCTAATAAGAAAAGTGTGCTTATAGTGCCTGATCCCAAAAAAAGTGAAGATTCTTACGAGAATCTAAGTTTATCTTATTTGAAGGATGAACCTTGATTCTAAAAAAATAGTGAAAAGAAAAGGTTTTTTTGCCAAACCAAAGCATCAGTATCAGGTATCCCAATGAGAAAATCGTGGTCATAGTGCTTTATCATTAAATGATTAGAGATTATTGTAAGAATCCAAGTTTGTCTCATAAGACAAATGAACTTTGATTCAAAGGAAAACGGTGGAAGGAAAAGCATTTCTTACCAAAATAAAACATTAACATTGTTTATCCCAATGACAAGAATGTGATTATAGTGCTTAATCACAAAAAAATTAGAGATTATTTCAAGAATCAAAGTTTCTCTCATTTGATGGATGAACAATGATTCTAAGGAAATTGATGGGCAGAAGAGTTTTTCTTGCCAAATCAAAGCATCAATATCATGTATCCTAATGAAAAGATCGTGATTCTAGAGCCTAATCATGAAAAACATGGGGATTGTTTTAAGAATCCAAGTTTGTCTTATTTGTCGAATAAACTTTGATTTTAAGAAAAATGGTGAAAAGAAAAGCTTTTCATGCCAAACCAAAGCATCAATATCATGTATCCCAATGAGGAGAATGTGTAAATCATGCCCGATCACAAAAAGAATGGAGATTCTTAGGAGAATCCAAGTTTGTCTCATTTGATGGACGAATTTTGATTTTAAGGAAAATGGGGGATGAAAAAGCATTTCTTGCCAAACTAAAGCATCAATATCATTTATCCTAATGAGAAGATCCTAATTGTTGTGTAAAATCATGAAAGGAATAGAGATTATTATGAGATCCAAGTTCAGCTTATTTGATGAACGAACTCTAATTTATAGGAAAATGGTGGAAAGAAAAACTTTTCTTGCTAAACCAAAGCATCAATATCTTGTATCCTAATAAAGAGAATGTGCTTATTGTGCTTGACCATAAAGATAATAGAGATTCTTAAGAGAATCCAAGTTTGTCTCATTTGATGGATGAATTTTGATTTTAAGGAAAATGGTGGACAAAAAGCATTTATTACCAAATCAAAGCTTCAATATCATCATCCCAATAAGAAGATCATGATTATTGCACGTAATCAGGAAAAGAATGGAGATTATTATGAGAATCCAACTTCACCTCATTTGATGAACAAACTCTAATTCTTAGGAAAATGGTGGAAAGAAAAGCTTTTTTGCCAAATCAAAGCATAAATATAGTGTATCCCAATGAGATGAATGTGCTTATAGTGCCAGGTTAAAAAAAAGAATAGAGATTCTTAAGAGAATCCAAGTTTGTCTTATTTGATTAACAAACTTTGATATGAAGGAAAATGGTGGAAAATAGGCTTTTCTTGCCAAATCAAAGCATCAATACCATCTATCCCAATGATAATATCATGATTATAGTGCGTAATCATGAAAAAAATGGAGATTATGACAAGAATCCAAGTTTGTCTCCTTTGACAGACAAGCTCTGATTCTTAGGAAAATGGTGGAAAGAAAAACTTTTCTTGCCAAACCAAAGCATCAACATTGTGCACCTAAATGAAAGTGATTATAGTGCCTAATCACAAAAAAATGGAGGTTTCTAAGAGAAACCAAGTTTGATTCAAAAGAAAATGGTGAAAAGAAAAGCTTTTCTCGCTAATCCAAAGCATCAGTATCAGGCATCGCAATAGGAAAATCATGATCATAGTGCCTAATCATGAAAAGAATAAGTATCCAAGTTTGTTTCATTTGACAAACAAATTTTTATTCAAAGGAATATGGTGGTAGAAAAAGCTTTTCTTGCCAAAACAAAGCATTAATATCATGTATCCTAATGAAGATAATGTGATTATAGTGCCTAATCACAAAAAAGAATAGATATTACTTTTCAGATCAAAGTTTGTCTTATTTGATGGATGGGCAATGATTCTAAGGAAAATGGTGGAAGGAAAAGCCTTTCTTGCCAAATCAAAGCATCAATATCGTGCATCCTAATGAGAAGATCATAATTTTAGTGCCAAATCATGAAAAGAATTAAGATTATTATAAGAATCCAAGTTTGTCCCATTTAATGAATAAACTCTAATTCTAAGAAAACTGGTGGAAAGAAAAACTTGTCATGCCAAACCAAAGCATCAATATCATGTATCCTAATAAAGAGGATGTGCTTATAGTGCCCGATCATAAAAAGAATAGAGATTCTCAGAAGTATCCAAGTTTTTCCATTTGGTGGATGAACTTTTACTCTATGGAAAATGGTGGAAAGAAAATCTTTTCTTGCCAAACCAAAGCATCAATATCATTTATCCTAATGAGAAGATCATGATTATAATGCATAATCATTAAAAAAATAGGGATTTTTATGAGAGTCTAAGTTCATCTCACTTAATGTATGAACTTTGATTCAAAAAAATGGTGTAAAGAAAAACTTTTTTTGCCAAACAAAAGCATCAATATCGTGTATCCTAATGAGGAGAATGTGCTTACAGAGTCCGATCACAAAAAGAATGGAGATTCTTATAAGAATCCAAGTTTGTCTTATTTGATAGCTGAATATTTATTCTAAGGAAAATGGTGAAAATAAAACTTTTCTTGCCAAACCAAAGATCAATATCAAGCATCCCAATGAGAAAATCATGATCATAGTGCCTAATCACAAAAAGATTAGAGATTATTATAAGGATCCAAGTTTGTCTCATTTGATAAAGAAACATTGATTCAACAAAAAATGATGGAAGAAATTGCTATCCTTGCCAAAACAAAGCATTAATATCGTGTATCCTAATGAACAGAATGTGATTATAGCAATTAATCACAAAAATAATAGAGATTATTTCAAGAATCAAAGTTTGTCTTATTTTATGGATGAGCAATGATTCTAAGTAAAATGGTGGAAAGAAGAGATTTTCTTGCCAAATCAAAGCATTAATATTGTTATCCTAATGAGAAGATTATGATTCTAGAGCCTAATCATGAAAAGAGTTAAGATTATTATAAGAATCCAAGTTTGTCTTATTTGATAGATAAACTTTGATTCTAAGAAAAATGGTAGAAAGAAAAATTCATCATGCTAAAACAAACATCAATAACCTGTATCTAATGAGAAGGATGTGCTTATAATGCTCAATCACAAAAAGAATGGAGATTCAAAAAAGTATCTAAGTTTGTCCTTTTGGTGGACGAACTTTGATTCTTTGAGAAATGGTAGAAAAAAAGCTTTTGTTGCTAAACCAAAGCATCAATCTCTTATATCCCAATGAGAAGATCATGATTATAGCCGATAGTCATGAAAAAGAATGAAAGTTTTTATGAGAATTCAAGTTTATCTTACTTGATGTATGAACTTTGATTCAAAAGAAAATGGTGGAAAGAAAAGTTTTTGTTGCCAAACCGAAGCATCAATATCGTGTATCTCAATGAAGAGAATGTGCTTATAGAGCCCAATCACAAAAAGGATAGAAATTCTTTGGAGAATCCCAGTTTGTCTCATTTGACTGATGAACTTTAATTCTAAGGAAAATGGTGTAAAGAAAAACTTTTCTTGCCAAGCGATAACATTAGTATCAGGTATCCCACTAAGAAAATCGTGATCATAGTGCCTAATCACAGAAAGATTGGAGATTATTGTAAGAATCCAAGTTTGTCTCATTGAACAAATGAACTTTGATTCAACGAAAAATGGTGGAAGAAAAAGCTTTTCTTGCCAAAACAAAGCATTAACATTGCGTATCCCAATGAAAAGAATGTTATTATAGTGATTAATCACAAAAAGAATGGAGATTTGTTCAAGAATCAAAGTTTATATCATTTGATGGATAAACAATGATTCTAAGGAAAATAATGGAAAGAAGAGCTTTTCTTGCCAAATAAAACCATCAATATCGTGTATCCTAATGAGAAGATTATGATTCTAGTGCCTAATCATGAAAAGAACTGAGATTATTATAGGAATCCAAGTTTGTCTTATTTGACTGATGAACTTTGATTCCAAGAAAATGGTGGAAAGAAGAGCTTTTCTTGCCAAACAAAAGCATTAATATCGTCTATCCCAATGAAGAGAATGTGCTTGTAGAGCTTGATCACAAAAAGAATAGAGATTCTTATGAGAATCAAAGTTTGTTGCATTTGATGGATGAACTTTGATTCTAAGGAAAATAGTAGAAAGAAAAGCTTTTCTTGCCAAACTAAAGCATCAGTATCGGGTATCCCAATGTGAAAATCATGATTTTAGTGCCTAATCATGAAATGATTAGAGATTATTTTAAGAATCTAAGGTTGTCTCGTTTAATAGATAAATTTTATTTCCAAGGAAAAAGGTGGAAGGAAAAGCTTTTCTTGCCAAAACAAAGTATTAATATCATGTATCCAATGAGGGGAACATGCTTATAGAGCCCAATCATAAAAAGGGTGGAGATTCTTATAAGAATCCAAGTTTGTTTCCTTTGACAGATGGATTTTGATTCTAAGAAAAATGGTGGAAAAAAAAGCTTGTCTTGCCAAACCAAAGCATTAGTATGAAGTATCCTAATGAGAAAATAGTGATCATAGTGCTTACTAATGAAAAGATTGGAGATTATAATCATAAAAAAATAGAGGTTTCAACAAGAAACCAAGTTTGTCATACTTGACATATGACCTTTGATTCAAAAGCAAATGATGGACAATCATTCGTATCAAGTATCCTAATGAGACAATCATGATCATAGTGCCTACTCATGAAAAAATTAAAGATTATTATAAGAATCTAAATTTCCCTCATTTGACAAATGAATTTTGACTCAAACAAAAATAGTGGAAGGAAAAGCTTTTCTTGCTAAAAGAAAGCATTAATATCGTGTTCCTAATGAAATGAATGTGATCATGTGCCTAATCATAAAAAAATGGAGATTTTTTCAAGAATTAAAGTTTGTCTCATTTGATTGATGAATAATGATTATAAGGAAAATGGAGGAAAGAAGAGTTTTACTTGCTAAATTAAAGCAACAATATCGTGAACCCTAATGAGAAGATCGTGATTCTACTGCCTAATCATGAAAAGAATTGAGATTATTATAAGAAACCAAGTTTATCTCACTTAACGTATGAACTTTAATTCAAAAGAAAATGGTGGAAAGAAGAGCTTTTCTTGCCAAACAAAAGCATCAAATCGTCTATCCCAATAAAGAGAATATGGTTATACAGCTTGATCACAAAAAGAATGAAGATTCTTATGAGAATCAAAGTTTGTCACATTTGACGAATGAACTTTGATTCTAAGGAAAATGCTAGAAAAAAAAAGCTTTTTTTGCCAAACTAAACCATCATTATATGGTATCCTAACGAGAAAATCATGATCGTGGTGCCTAATCACGAAATGATTGGAGATTATTATAAGAATCTAAGCTTATCTCATTTTGACAGTTGAATTTTGATTCAAAGGAAAATGGTAGAAGGAAAAGCTTTTCTTGCCAAAACAAAGTATTAATATCATGTATCCCAACGAGGAGTATATGCATATAGAGCCCGATCACAAAAATGATGGAGATTCTTATGAGAATCTAAGTTTGTTGCATTTGATGGATGAACTTTGATTCTGAGAAAAATGGTGGAAAGAAAAGCTTTTTTTGCCGAACTAAAGCATCACTATCGAGTATCCCAATGAGAAAATCATGATCGTAGTGTCTAATCATGAAATGATTGAAGATTATTATAAGAATCTAAGCTTGTCTCGTTTAACAGACAAATTTTGATTTAAAGGAAAATGGTGGAAGGAAACGCTTTTCTTGCCAAAACAAAGTATTATTATCATGTATCCCAACGAGGAGAAAATGCTTATAGAGCTCGATCACAAAAAGCATAGAGATTCTTGTGAGAATCCAAGTTTTTCTTATTTGACGAATGAACTTTGATTCTAAGGAAAATGGTGAAAAGAAAACCTTTTCATGCCAAACTAAAGCATCAGTATGAAGTATCCTAATGCAAAAATAGTGATCATAATGCCTAAAAGATTGGAGATTATAATCACAAAAAATAAAGGTTTCTACGAGAAACCAAGTTTGTCTCACTTGACATATGACCTTTGATTCAAAAGAAAATGATAGAAAGAAAAGCTTTTCTTACCAAACCAAAGCATCAGTGTCAAGTACCCTTATGAGAAAATCATGATCATAGTGCCAACTCATGAAAAGATTGGAGATTATTATACTAATCCAAGTTTGTCTCATTTAACGGATAAATTTTGATTCAAACAAAAATGGTGGAAGAAAAAGCTTTTCTTGCCTGAACAAAGCATTAATATCATCTTCCTAATGAGGTGAATGTGATTATAGTGCCTAATCACAAAAAGAACAGAGATTTTTTCAAGAATTAAAGTTTGTCTCATTTGATTGATGAATAATGATTCTGAGGAAAATGGAGGAAAGAAGAGTTTTTCTTGCTAAATCAAAGCAACAATATCGTGAACCCTAATAAGAAGTCATGATTCTATTGCCTAATCATGAAAAGAATGGAGATGATTATAAGAATCTAAGCTTGTCTCACAAAACGTACAAACTTTAATTCAAAAGAAAATGGTGGAAAAAAGAGCTTTTCTTGCCAAACAAAAGCATCAATATCTTCTATCCCAATGAGGAGAATATACTTATAGAGCCTGATCACAAAAAGAATGGAGATTCTTATGAGAATCAAAATTTGTCGCATTTGACGAATGAACTTTATTTCTAAGGAAAATGGTTAAAAGAAAAGTTTTTCTTACTAAACTAAAGCATCAGTATTAGGTATCCCAATGAGAAAATCGTGATTATAGTGCCTAATCACGAAATGATTGGAGATTATTTTAAGAATCTAAGCTTGTCTCATTTAACAAATAAATTTTGATTCAAAGGAAAATGGTAGAAAGGAAAGCTATTCTTGCCAAAACAAAGTATTAATATCATATATCCCAAATAGGAGAATGTGCTTGCATAGCCTAATCACAAAAAGGATGGAGTTTCGTATGAGAATCAAAGTTTGTCTCATTTGATAGATAAACTTTGATTCTAAGGAAAATGGTGGAAAAAAAACCTTTTATTGCCAAGCCAAAGCATTAGTATGAACTATCCTTATGAGAAAATAGTGATCATAATGCTTACTAATGAAAAGATTGGAGATTATAATCACAAAAACATACAGGTTTCTACGAGAAACCAAGTTTGTCTCACTTAACATAGGACCTTTGATTAAAAAAATGATGGAAAAAAAACCTTTTATTGCCAAGCCAAAGCATCAGCATCAAGTACCTAATGAGAAAATCATGATCATAGTGCCTACTCGTGAAAATATTGGAGATTATTATAAGAATCCTAATTTGTCTCATTTGATAGATAAATTTTGATTCAAACAAAAATGGTGGAAGGAAAAGCTTTTCTTGCCTAAACAAAGCATTAATATTGTGTTCCCGATGAAGTGAATGTGATTATAGTGCCTAATCACAAAAAAAACAGAGATTTTTTCAAGAATTAAAGTTTGTCTCATTTGATTAATGAATAGTGATTTTATGGAAAATGAAGGAAAAAGAGCTTTATCTTGCTAAATCAAAGTAAAACAAGATCATGAACCCTAATGAGAAATCGTGATTCTCTTGCCTAATCATGAAAAGAATGCGGATTACTATAGGAATCCAAGTTTGTATCACCTAACATAGGAACTTTAATTCAAAAGAAAATGGTGGAAAGAAGAGCTTTTCTTGCCAAATGAAAGTATCAATATCGTCTATCCCAATGAGGAGAATATGCCTATAGAGCCTGATCACAAAATGAATGGAGATTTCTATGGGGATCCAAGTTTGTCTCATTTGATGAATGAACTTTGATTCTAAGGAAAATGGTGGAAAGAAAAGCTTTTCTTACAAAGCCAAAGCATTAGTATGAATTATCCTAATGAGAAAATAGTGATCATAGTGCCTCTGAGAAAAAAGATTAGAGATTATAATCACAAAAAAATAGAGGCTTCTACGAGAAACTGAGTTTGTCTCACTTGGCATACGGCCTTTGATTAAAAAAAATAATGGAAAGAAAAGGTTTTTTTGCCAAACCAAAGCGTCAGTATCAAGCACCCTGATGAGAAAATCATGATTATAGTTTCTACTAGTGAAAACATTAGAGATTATTATAAGAATCCATGTTTGTCTCATTTGAGAGACCAATTTTGATTCAAACAAAAATAGTGGAAGGAAAAGCTTTTCTTGCCTAAACAAAGCATTAATATCATGTTCCCAATGAAGTTAATGTGATTATAGTGCCTAATCACAAAAAGAATGGAGATTTTTCAAGAATTAAAATTTGTCTTATTTGATTGATGAATAAATGATTTTGAGGAAAATAGAGGAAAGAAGAGTTTTTCTTCCTAAAACAAAACAAAAATATCATAAACCCTAATGAGAAGATCGTGATTCTATTGTCTAATTATGAAAAAAATGGAGATTATTATAAAAATCCAACTTTGTCTCACTTGATGTATGTACTTTAATTCAATAGAAAATGGTGGAAAGAAGAGCTTTTCCTACCAAACAAAAGCATCAATATCGTCTATCCCAATAAGGAGAATATGCTTATAGAGCCTGATCACAAAAAGAGTGGAGATTCTTATGAGAATCCAAGTTTGACTTATTTTACGGATGAACTTTAATTCTAAGAAAAATGGTGGAAAGAAAAGCTTTTCTTGCCAAACCAAAGCATCAGTATGAACTATCCTAATGAGAAAATAGTTATCATAGTGCCTAAAAGATTAGAGATTATAATAACCAAAAAGTAGAGGTTTCTACGAGAAGCCAAGTTTGTCCCACTTGACATATGACCTTTGATTCAAAAGAAAATGATGGAAAAAAAAGCATTTCTTGCCAAACCAATGCATCAGTATCAGGTATCTTAATGAGAAAATCATGATCATAATGCCTAGTCACGAAATATTGGAGATTATTATAAGAATCCAAGTTTGTCTCATTTGATAGACAAATTTCGATTTAAACAAATATGGTGGAAGGAAAAGCTTTTCTTGCCAAAACAAAGCATTAATATTGTGTTCCCAATGAAGTGAATGTGATTATCGTGCCCAATCACAAATAAAAAACAGAGATTTTTTCAAGAATTAAAGTTTGTCTCATTTTATTGATGAAAAATGATTCTGAGGAAAATAGAGGAAAGAAGAGTTTTTCTTGCTAAATCAATATGACTATATCATGAACCCTAATGAGAAGATCATGATTCTATTACCTAATTAGGAAAAGAATGGAGATTATTATAACAATCCAAGTTTCTCTCACTTGATGTATGAAATTTAATTTAAAAGAAAATGGTGGGAAGAAGAGCTTTTCTTCCCGAACAAAAGCATCAATATCATTTATCCCCATGAGGGGAATATGCTTATAGAGCCTAATCACAAAAAGAATGGAGATTCTTTTAAGAATCAAAGTTTGTCGCATTTGACAGATGGACTTTGATTCTAAGGATAATGGTGAAAAGAAAAGCTTTTCTTGCTAAACTAAAGCATCAGTATTGGGTATCCCAATGATAAAATCGTGATCATAATGCCTAATCACGAAATGATTAGAGATTATTATATGAATCTAACCTTGTCTCAATTAACAGATGAATTTTGATTCAAAGGAAAATGGTGGAAGAAAAAGCTTTTCTTGCCAAAACAAAGTATTAATATCATTTATCCCAATGAGGAGAATGTGCTTATAGAGCCTGATCACAAAAATGATAGAGATTCTTATGAGAAACTAATTTTATCCCATTTGACGGATGAACTTTAATTCTAACGAAAATGGTGGAAAAAAAAGCTTTCTTTGATAAACCAAAACATCAGCATGAAGTATCCAAATGAGAAAATAGTGATCATAGTGCCTACTAATGAAAAGATTGAAGATTATAATTACAAAAAATAGAGGTTTCTACAGGAAACCAAGTTTGTGTCACTTGGCACATGACCTTTGATTCAAAATAAAATGATGGAAAGAAAAGCCTTTCTTGCCAAATCAAAGCATCAGTATCAAATATCCTATTGAGAAAATCATGATCATAGTGCCTACTCATGAGAAAATTAGAGATTATTATGCGAATCCAAGTTTATCTCTTTTGACAGACAAATTTTTTGATTCAAACAAAAATGGTGGAAGAAAAAGCTTTTCTTCCCAAAACAAAGCTTTAATATCATGTTCCCAATGAAGTGAATGCGATTATAGTGCCTAATGCAAAAGAAATAAAGATTTTTTTCAAGCATTAAAATTTGTCTCATTTGATTGATGAATAAGGATTTTGAGGAAAATGGAGGAAAGAAGAGTTTTTCTTGCTAAATTAAAGCAACAATATCTGAACCCTAATGAGAAGCTCGTGATTCTACTGCCTAACCATGAAAAGAATAGAGATTATTATAAAAATCCAACTTTGTCCCACTTGATGTACAAACTTTAATTCAAAAGAAAATGGTGGAATAAAGAGCTTTTCTTGCCAAACAAAAGCATCAATATCATCTATCTCAGTGAGGAGAATACGCTTATAGAGCCTGATCAAAAAAAGAATAGAGATTCTTATGAGAATCAAAATTTGTCGTATTTGATAGATGAACTTTGATTCTAAAGAAAATGGAGGAAAGAAAAGCTTTTATTGCCAAACTAAAGCATTAGTATCGGGCATCCCAATGAGAAAATCGTGATCGTAGTGACTAATCACAAAATGATTGGAGATTATTATAAGAATCTAAGCTTGCCTTATTTAACAGATGAATTTTGATTCAAAGGAAAATGGTAGAAGGAAAAGCTTTTCCTACCAAAACAAAGTATTAAATCATGTATCCCAACGAAGAAAATGTGCATATAGAGCCCGATCACAAAAAGGGTAAAAATTCTTATGAAAATCCAAGTTTGTCTCATTTCATGGATAAACTTTTATTCTAAGAAAAATGGTGGAAAGAAAAGCTTTTCTTGCCAAAGCAAAGCATTAGTATGAAGTATCCTCATGAGAAATAATAATCCCTACTAATAAAAACATTAGAGATCATAATCACAAAAAAATAGAGGTTTTTACGAGAAACCAAGTTTGTCTCACTTGACATACGACCTTTGATTCAAAAGCAAGTGATGGAAAGAAAAACTATTCTTGCCAAACCAAAGCATCAATATCAGGTATCCTCAAGGGAAAATTGTGATCATTGTGCCTACTAATGAAAAGATTGGAGATTTTTTAAAAGAATCCTAGTTTCTCTCATTTGACAAATAAATTTTGATTCAAACAAAAATGGTGGAAGAAAAAGCTTTTCTTGCCAAAACAAAGCATTAATATCATGTACCCCATTGAAATGAATGTGATTATAGTGCCTAATCACAAAAAGAATGAAGATTTTTCAAGAATCAAAGTTTGTCTCTTTTGATTGATGAACAATGATTCTAAGGAAAATAGTGGAAAGAAGAGCTTTTCTAGCCAAGTCAAAGCATTAAGATTGTGAATCTTAATGAGAAGATCATGATTCTACTGCCTAATCATGAAAAGAATGGAGATTTTATAAGAATCAAAGTTTATCTCACTTGATGTATGAACTTAAATTTAAAAGAAAATAGTGGAAAGAAAAGCATTTATTGCCAAACCAAAACATTAATATCATGTATCCCAATGAGGAAAATGTTCTTACGGAGCTCGATTAGAAAAAGGATGGAAATTCTTATGAGAATCTCAGTTTATCTTATTTGACAGATGAACTTTAATTTCGAGAAAAATAGTAGAAAAAAAGCTTTTCTTACCAAACCAAAGCATCAATATCTGGTATACCAATGAGAAAATCATGATCATAGTGCCTAATGACGAAAAGATTTAAGATTATTATAAGAATCCAAGTTTGTCCCATTGGAAAAATAAACTTTGATTCAAGGAAAAATGGTGGAAGAAGAAAGCTTTCTTGCAAAAAACAAAGCATTAATATTGTGTATCCTAATAAAGAGAATGTGATTACAATGCCTAATCACAAAAAGCATGGAGATTACTTTAAGAATCAAAGACTATTCATTGGATGGATAAGCAATGATTCTAAGGAAAATGGTGGAAGGAAAAGCTTTTCTTGCAAATCAGAGCATCAATATAGTGTATCCTAATTAGAAGATTGTGATTCTAGTGCCTAATCATGAAAAGAATGGAGATTATTATAAGAATCCAAGTTTGTTTTACTTGATAGATGAACTTTGATTTTAAGAAAAATGGTTGGGAAAAAAGTTTTTCATGCCAAAACAAAGCATCACTATTTGTATCCCAATGTGGTGGATATGCTTATAGTTCCCGATCATGAAAAGAATGTAGAATCTTAGGAGTATCCAAGTTAGTCCATTTGATGGTTTAACTTTGATTCTATGGAAAATGGTGGAAAGAAAAGCTTTTTTTGCCAAACCAAAGCATCAATATCATCTATCCCAATAAGAAGATAGTGATTTAAATGAATAATCATGAAAAGGATAAAGTTTTTTATGAGTATCTAACTTTGCCTCACTTCATGTATGAACTTTGACTCAAAAGAAAATAGGGGGAGAAAAGCTTTTCCCCCCAAACCAAAGCATTAATATCGTGTATCATAGTAAAGAGAATGTGCTTATAGTGCATGTCACAAAAATAATGGAGATTCTTATAAGATCTAAGTTTGTCTCATTTAACGAACGAATTTTGATTCTAAGGAAAATGGTGGGAAGAAAAGCTTTTCTTGCCAAACCCAAGCATCAGTATTAGGTATCCCAATGAGAAAATCATGATCATAGTGCCTAATCTTAAAAAGAATTGAGATTATTTCAAGAATCAAAGTTTGTCTCATTTGATGGATAATCTTTAATACTAAGGAAAATGGTGGAAAAAAGGCTTTTCTTGCCAAATTAAAGCATTAATAGTGTTTATCTAAGTGATAATATCATGATTATAGTGTGTAAAACTAAAAAGGATAAAGATTATTATGAGAATACTCATTTGAAGGATGAACTTTGATTCTCAAGAAAATGGTGGGAAGAAAAGCTTTTCTTGCCAAATCAAAGCTTCAATATCATGCACCCAAACAAGGAGAAAGTAATTGCAGAGCCTAATAAAAAATGAAGGTTTTTATGGGAAACCAAGTTTGTCTCACTTGACATACGAACCTTGATTCAAAAGAAAATGGTGGAAAGAAAAACTTTTCTTACCAAACCAAAGCATAAATATCGTGCATCCCAATAACAAAAATGTGCTTATAAGGCCCGATCATAAGAAAAATGGACATTCTTATGAGAATCTAAGTTTGCCTCATTTAATGGATAAACTTTGATTCAAGGGAAAATGATGGAAAAAAAGATTTTCTTGCCAAATCAAAGCAACAATATTAGGTATCTCAATGAGAAAATCATGATTATAGTGCCTAATCACGAAAAGGTTGGAGATTATTATAAGAATCCAAGTTTGCCTCATTTGACAAATGAACTTTCATTCAATAAAAAATGGTAGAAGAAAAACCTTATCCTACCAAAACGAAGCATTAATATTGTATATCCCAATAAAGAGAATGTCATTACAGTGATTAATCATAAAAAGATAGAGATTACTTTAAGAATCAAAGTTTGTCTCATTTGATGGATTAGTAATTATTTAAAGGAAATTAGTGGAAAGAAGAGCTTTTCTTGCAAATCAGAGCATTAATACTATGTATCCTAATAAGAAAATCGTGATTCTAGTGTCTAATCAAGAAAAGAAAGGAGATTATTATAACAATCCAAGTTTATCCCATTCAACGGATGAACTTTAATTCTAAAAAAAATGGTGGAAGAAAGTTTTTCATGCCAAACTAATGCATCAATATCTTGTTTTCTAGTGAGAAGATCATGATTATAGTGAGTGATCATGAAAAGAATGGAGGTTTTTACTAGAATCCAAGTTTGTATTCCAAACATCAATATCGTGCACCCAAATAGGAGAAAGTGATTACAGTGCCTAATCACAAAAAAAATAGAGGTTTTTACGAGAAACTAAGTTTGTCTCATTCGACATACGAACTTTGATTCAAAAAAAATGGTGGAAAGAAAAGCTTTTCTTGCCAAACCAAACCATCAGTATCAAATGTCCTAATCCAAAAATCATGATCATAGTGCCTACTCATGAAAAGATTGGAGATTATTATAAGAATCCAAGTTTTTCTCAGTTGATAGATGAATTTCAATTCAAACAAAAATGGTGAAAGGAAAAGCTTTTCTTGCCAAAATAAAGCATTAATATTATGTATCCCAATGAAGTGAATGTGATCATAGTGCCTAATCACAAAAAGAATAAAGATTTTTTGAAGAAGTAGTGTTTGTCTCATTTGATTGATGAATAATGATTTTGAGGAAAATAGTGGAAAAAAAGTTTTTCTTGCTAAATCAAAGCAAAAACATCGTCAACCGTAATAAGAACATCGTGATTCTATTGCCTAATCATGAAAAGAATGAAGATTATTAGAAGAATTCAAGTCTATCTCACTTGACATACAAACTTTAATTCAAAAGAAAATGGTGAAAACAAGAGCTTTTCTTCCAAAAAAAGCATCAGTATCTTCTATCCCAATGAAGAGAATATGCTTATAGAGCCTGATCACAGAAAGAATAGAGATTTTTATAAGAATCAAAGTTTATCGCATTTGACGGAATGAACTTTGATTCTAAGGAAAATGGTGAAAAGAAAAGCTTTTCTTGCTAAACCAAAGCATCAATATCAAATATTCCAATGAGAAAATCATGATCGTAGTGCCTAATCACGAAATGATTTAAGATTATTATAAGAATCTAA